>ML686049.1:1693891-1728218 GCA_007922175.1 Pelusios castaneus
ACACCTATTTTGATTTGCTGTTACAGCCTGACCTGATGCTATGTCATACACTCCCCTGCATTTAATTTCCTCCCACTCTGTAACTTTTCTATCTTCAAAGCGTCTGACGAAGTGGGATTTTCTCCCACGAAAGCTCATGCGATAAATAAATCTGTTAGTCTTTAGAAGTGCCACAGGACTCTGTTGTAATTCTAATGGCAGTCACTTCACTGAATAATATCCAAATAGAACATGCAATCACTAGCTTAAACATTCAATGTGACATAAAAGCAAATAAGTAATTCTTGAATTATGTCAGTAGGAGGAAGGCTGTAAGAGAAATGCTGGTTCTGATGGATCAGCAGAAAATTGTGATGGAATGGGAATTTTTCATAATATTTTGGATGATTATTGTATGTGCCGTGGTTTCTCCTATGTGGTGCATGCTTATCTAGGTGGTGGGAAAAGGTTGTTTACTCTTTGCAGAGACCCAGAGATACAAAAGTGACCAGTGCCTAGCTACCTCGGGACTGGGGCCCCAGGCCCAGGGAAAGTGTGAGAAAACAATGGCCACTCCAATTGCCTGGACATTTGGCACCTAACAACAATCAACCACTGTCCTTAGGAGGCCAGCTGGGTGTGACCAGCTGGAGAATAAAGGACTGACTAGGGGCCAGGCAGCGCTGTTAAGTGTGGGCTGCTGGAAGCGGGAGAATTGCTCCTGGATTGGGACTGAAGAGGGGTCAGAGGCCTCTGGCACTGACTCAGAAAGACCATTGTGTAACTTTCTGTTCTCCATGTTAACTAAGCGCTTTCTATGCTGTGTTCTAGACATCTAATAAACCCTTCTGCTTTTACAACACTGGCTGAGAGTCACTCCAGTTTAAGGAAGTTGGGGGTGCATTGCTCCCTTTGGGCATACAAGCCTCTCTCACGTGTCCAAATCACAGAATCATAGGACTGGAATGGACCTCATGAGGTCCTTCAGTCCTCTGCATTTATGACAGGATGAAGCATTACTATTCTAGACCATGCCTGACAGGTATTTGTCTAACCTGCTCTTAAAAATCTCCAGTGATGGAGATTTCACAACCTCCAAAGGCAATTTATAACAGTGCTTGACCACCCTGACTGTTAGGAAATTTATCCTAACGTCTAGCCCAGGGGTGGGCAAACTTTTTGACTCGTGGGCCACAATGGGTTCATATATTGGACCGGGGGCCGGACCAAGAGCAGATGGATGGGGCGTTTGTGTGAACTAATATAAATTAAATTTAAACTTTGTAACATTAAAGGTTTAGTTTAATTCAAGGTAGAAAAGCATAAAAAGAGTTATTGTACAAAAATTTTTGCGCAATGCATTTCTTTCATAACATAGTATGTATAACTCACCTTCAATTTTAGTGGGAACAGTGTTGTTGGTCTCCCTTTTCTGCTAAGGCATCAAAGTCTGGAGTTAGTTTGTTGTTGCAATTCTCAGGATAGATCTGAGGTGTTGGTCAGTTAACTGGGATCTGTGACGGGATTTGTTAATGTTCATGACGCTGAATGTCTGCTCACACACGTAGGTCGAGCCAAACAAGGCCAGCATCTTCTGTGCCATCCCCTGGAGGTTTGGAAAAGTGGCTTCGTTAAGTGAGGAATAGAACTCTTTTAGTGCAAGAGAGTGGAAGTTCTCCTTTAAGAGAAAGAAAAAAGAGAGAAGGAAGGAGGAGAAAAAGAAAAAAGTAAGAGAAAGAAGAAAGGAAGGAAGAGGAAGACGAGAAGGAAAGAAGGAAGGAAGAGGAAGACGAGAAAGAAAGAAGAAAGGAAGGAAGAGGAAGAGAAAGAAGGAAGGAAGAGGAAGACGAGAAAGAAAGAAGAAAGGAAGGAAGAGGAAGAGAAAGAAGAAAGGAAGGAAGAGGAAGACAAAGAAGAGAAAGAAAAAAGGAAGAGAAAGAAGGAAAGAAAAAGGAAGGCAAACAAGAGAAAGAAAGGAAAAGAAAGGAAGAAAAAAGAGAAGGTAGGAAAAGAGAGGTGGAGAGAAGGAAAGAAGTTAGAGAAGGAAGGAAAGAAAAGGGAAGGCAAAGAAGAGAAAAAGAAGGAAAGAAAAGGGAAGGCAAAGAAAAGGAAGGGAAGAGAAAGGAAGGCGAAGAAGAGAAAAGGAAGGGAAGAGAAAGGAAGGCGAAGAAGAGAAAAGGAAGGGAAGAGAAAGGAAGGCGAAGAAGAGAAAGAAGAGGAAAAAAAAAAAGAAAGAAAGAAAAAAGCCGAGGCCGCTGGTGGCGGGGACCCGAATGCGGCCCCGGCAGGGCAAAGCAGACCCCGGCACCGGAGGCCGACCCCGGCCCTGGGCCGGGAAGTCGAGGCGGCCGGTGGGTGGGAGCCCGGCAGCCTGCCCCAGCCGCGGCCACCCCGCTGCCCCGGCCGCATGGGGCAGGCAGGCAGGCAGGCACGCGCGCATGCCCCGGCCCTGAGCCTGCCTGCTCCGTCCTGGGGGCAGGGAGGGCCAGCGCAGAGGCCGGGCTCAGGCCGGATCTGCCGCGGCAATGCTGCAGCAAAGCCGCAGCCCGGGGAGTCTGCAGGGAGCGGTGGGGGCTGCCGGCCTGCACGGGGGTCCCTCAATGCTGCACGGGGGTTGCGACGGCCGCACCCACGCAGCTTAGAGGGAACACTGCTTAGGAGCCATTTCTTTATATAAAAAAAACAAAAACAAACGAGCAGCTCTGCGGGCCGGATAAAAAAGTCAGCCGGGCCGTATACGGCCCACGGGCCGTACTTTGCCCACCCCTGGTCTAGCCCACACCGCCATTGTTGCAATTTAAGATGATTGCTTCTTATCCTGTCCTCAGAGGATAATGAGAACAATTTTTCTCTCTCCTTGAAACAATCCTTATGTACTTGAAAACTGGTACAATGTCACCCTGCAATCTTCTTTTCTCTGGTCTAAACAAACCCACTTTTTCAATCTTCCCTCAGAGGTCATGTTTTCTAGATCTTTAATCATTTTTGTTGTTCTTCCCTGGACTTCCTCCAAGCTGTCCACATCTTTCCTGAAACATGACTCCCAGAACTTGACACAATACTCCAACTGAGGTTTAATCAGCACAGAAAAGCGCAAGAGAATTACTTCTCATGCCTTGCTTAAGTTGCTTGCAACACTCCTGCTAATACATCCCAGTGCTACACTGTTGACTCATATTTAGCTTGTGATCCACTCTAACCCCCAGATCCCTTTCTGCAGTACTCTTTCCTGTGCAGTAATTGCCCATTGTGTAAGTGTGCAATTGATTGTTTTTCCCCAAGAAGACTATTTTGCATTTGTTCTTATTAAATTTCATCTTATTTACTTCTATTTCTTCAGTTTCTCCAGATCATTTTGAATTGTAATTCTATCCTCCAAAGCACTTGCAACACCTTCCAGCTTGATCTTGTCCAAAAACGTAAGCGTACTCTCTGTGCCATTGTCTAAATCAGTGATTAAGCTATAGCACAGAAACTATCGCTGTGGGACCCCTCTTGATATACCTTTCCAGCTTCCCAAGTGGTGTGGACTATCCTGGACCACCCCCAAAACTGTGAAAGGCTGATGGCAAAAAACAGTTCTGCAGGCAGTCCTGGAAAAATGAAGGCCGACTACGAGGCTAGATGGGGGCCGGGATCTGTACTGCAACTGCTTGCAACGTCCTCGGGGACCGTCTTGTGCTAAGGGTATGAACGGTTGATGTAGCACGTGGGCCAAGGCGTCACCGCAACGCCGAGTCCGCCCGGGCACTACTGGGGCGATAAGGCCCGACACCGTGACCCTGCCCAAGTCCAGGGGAGGCGGCTGAGGGCAGCCGGAGCCGGGCTGAGGAGGGGCCGCACTGTGTCCAGCCGAGGCCTAGGCCGGGCCCCGCGTGGGGAGCGCTGTCGAAGAGCGACACCTCCCTCGCGCGTGGTTCATTGAGTCTCTGGCTGCCCGTTAGCCGCCTGGGCCCGCCCGCAGCGCAGCCGCACCGCTCGTGTCCTGCACAAGCCAATCAGCGACTTTGTGGTGACTGCGTTGCTCCGCTCTTCCGTAGCCCTACCCCCAGAGGGTGTGTGGGCGGGGCACCTGGCAGGCCCCGCCCCCTCGGCGGTCAGTAGGTAGCCGGGTAGGCAGGAGACGTGCTGACCCCATGGCGGCCGAGCCGGGCACCGCGCTGTGCCGCGTGCAGTATCTGGACGACGCTGACCCCTTCGCGTGCGCCAGCTTCCCCGAGCCGCGCCGCGCGCCCGTCCATCCGCTGCGCGAGGAGCTGCCACTGAGCCAGCAGCTGCCCGCCCTGCACCGCCTGCTGGGCGCGCCCCTACCGGTGAGCGGAAGGGCTGGGGCAGAGCGGGGTGCCGACCACTGGAGGGGTCTAGAGAGGATGGGCTTGGATGCAAGAAACAGCGTTAAAGTGGGGCCCGCAGTGGGGGGGCTGAACTTGAGGAAGGGGGGTGGATGCTGCACTGGGGAGCTGGGCTGGAGGCAGTGTGGTGGGAGTTGCACTGGGGGGCTGCAGGGCTTGAAGCAGTGGCTGGGGTGGGTCCTGTATGGGGGGGTTGGGCTGGAGGCAGTGGGCTGTGTACTGTACTGGGGGTGCTGGGCTGGAGGAATCAGGGGGCAGGGACTGCATGGGGGGGCTTGCACAGGGGGACTGAGCTGGGTGGGGTGGCTGTGCTGGGTTAGAGGAAGCAGGTTTAGCAGGGTGGGGTGAGATCTAAATTGGGGGCTGAGCTGAAGGAAGTGAGGTGGGGCTGGGGTGCATTGGGTGCCTGGGCACTGTACTGGAGGAAGCAGAGGGGTGGCAGGGCCTCCATGTGTGGGGTGGGGTGGGGCCTGCACTGTTGGAGGGATTCTGTGCAGAGGGGTGGGGCTGAAGGAAGTGGGATTGTGGTGAACTGTGTATGGGTTGGGCTTGTCAGGTGTGGACACCTCTGGCCTTATTTTATCCAACATTGTGATTGTGATGGGCCTGATAGCAGTAGGCTGCTGTACATGGGGTGCCAGATGCATGCTGACTAGGGTTGTTCAGGGGCCTCAAGTCTCTTTGGCATTTCCTTCTGTCCTCAGGGAACGGTTTAGAGCACTCAGAACTCACTGGCCTGCGTACATTTTCCCTGTCCCAGTTACACTGGGCTGGGGCAGTGCATAGGCTCTTCTGCTCCCTGCATCTTGATAGAAGTATGCCTTGAGAACTGAGCTATTTCAGTGAGTACTTGAACTGTTTTGGCACAACTTAGGAGTGACTGGGGCTGGGCCAGTGAGCATGGAGTGGAGGGATTGTATCCTGATCTGGAGTAGCAGTCCTATACTTCGTAGAGGAGTTGGTTGTCTTGTCCTTTGATTCGTTCAGTCTTTAGTGAGGTGAAATCCATTCAGATGGAATTTCTCATGGAGATATGTCAGCATTGGGCAGCTGCACTGGTGGACTTACAGGTGGGAGACATCGTGCACCTGCCTCCAAGCTCAAATAATCCCCCTGCTCCCCAAGTATGCAAAGAATGGAGATGGTCAGTGTAAGATCCTGTGTTTAAACATAGCCTATAGCTTGCTGGTTAGGGCCCATGTCTGCCATTCCTATGTAGCATAAACCAGGCACACACTACCAGAGGAATGTTTGACAGCCCCCCAGGGATTGGAACCTCTGTTTTATCTGCATTCTAAAGTGTCAGATCCTGTAGCAAAAGGCTCCCAACACCAAGCTGGTGTGTTGACTCAGGACTGACTCGAAGGAAACAGTGATGTCTTCTGAGTCACTAACACTGCTTCCTGCAACAGCGGGAGTTCAAATAATGCCTCTTATACATTCAGCCCTAGTCAACACTTGCCGCACTTTTCAGTGGCAGTCGGCGGGAGATACGCAAGGTATGTAAAATACCTTGCGTATCTCTCGACGACTTACTAAGACCTTGCTACATGCTACACCATTCAATTGAACCCTGAAGATTGCGCTGATAGTGGCGATTTTGCCACTGTCAGTATAGACTTGCCCTCAGGACTGTGAAGCTGATAATGAGATTCCGTTAATAGTGACCAAACAGGCAAAAGTGTCAGCCGTTCAGGGCTCCACAATAACCCTTATGCACCCTGGAAAAGCAGAACAGGCTTAATAAAGAGAGCGGTTGATCAGGTCTTCTGGGCTGTCCTCACACTCTTGAGCAGGGCCCTGAAATTTTTAGCATTCCTCTGGGCTCAGGTGGGTGGAGACTCCCCAAAAATATGATGTTTCTCACATTCCAGCACCCCCTGACTATTGTGAGCTGTGAAGATGAGCATCAATTCTTTTTTTGTATGCAGCCTTGGCCACACTGGTGCATTAGCTGCCTTATCTGGAGTTTCTGTTCTGTTGCTGGGATGGTAAGACCCTTCAGCTGCTGGCTGATGGGGGCATGAGTGTTAACTCTCCACATGCAGGTAGCGTGGCGAAGGGTTGCTTGTTTCTCTGAGTAATGTGTGTTCTATGTTTCCTATAAAGTGCATCCCGAAATTGTCCAGAGCTAGATGAGGCAAGAAATTAAGAGACAAAAGGTAGAAGCAGCTTCAAGAAGGACCCAGGAAGCCAGTGGATGAGGCAGGTTGATGCAGTAAAGTCTTTCAGAGTAGACAGGAGGTGCAGAAGAGGAGGTGGCTCTTGGACCATCATTGGCAAGGTTGTCTGTGGTCACAGAGCAGGCTGGGTGCTAAAGGGGAAGGATCTGGGTAGAGAGAAGACAGTTGGTTTATGAAGTCTTCTCCAGAGGGCTTTTAAAGCAAGGAGAACTTTGACTTGCTCTGGTCCCTGTAAGGAATCAGGAGCCAGCAGAAGTGTCTGAGAATAGGATATATGAGGTCATGCTTTGAATGTGTGAGGTAATAGCAGCTGCATTCTGGAAAGCTGGAATGCTAGGTGGGGGAGTGGCAATAAGCACACAAGGCAGAGGAGCTGAAGGCCTGGAGAAGCCTGTAGTCAGAAGTGGAGTGCAAACTAACAGGGACTGGTGTATGTATTCACCTTGAAGTTACAGGGGTTTCTGGAATGTTTATCTGGGCCCTTCTTCAATGCAGGCTAAAATTAGCTGGAAATTGCCTTGTTTCCTTCCCTGCACTCTGTGATGTTATCCTGGAGGAAGTGGACAGGTGCTTGGAATGTTCTCTACTTTAATGGGAGCAGTGTTGTGAACATGGCAGAAAACTTTGTGCTTTTAGGGTGCAGTTACTCAGTCCAGCACTATTTACAGAGTCGGGGATTCCAAGGCCAGGCAAGACCATTGGGATCGCTTAATCTCGCTTCCTGTAAACAGGCCTAAGGCTGGACTTCAGCATGTCTGTGGAATGAACTGCTGAAATCTCCAGTTGCCCAGCACACCCCACAGTTCCATGTCTCATGGTATCTGTATAACTCAACTAATGGTGGTCTTTGATCTGTCTTGCTTGGGGCTGGATGCTGTAGCATTCTTCAGTTACTGCACATCATGGCATGTGACTTGATGTGTTACTCTGCTTTGTGAGCCTGCTGATTTAGAGAGAAATCAAATGGGTTAAAACCAAAACATTTTTTACATAAGTCAAAGTGCTGAGGGAAATCTAGGGAAAGCCCTCTGTGGAGTAAAGATGGCTACAATGTAATATCCATTGCACATGGGTGTCTATTCAATGCAAACAAAGGTGTAACATGAGGCTTAATGACTGAGCCCCTGAGGCAGTATTGCTTAACTGTGTGCTGGGAGCACATAGGTAAGGCCCTTTGTTTTCAGTTTTTTATTTTCAGATTTCCTGAGAACTTATTGGTTTGTTTAAAAAGAAATAAATAATGGGTGAAAAATCAGTGCAAAAAAGAACTTTACAATATTCTGGGCAAATATTTCTGAGGGCAGAAAAAAGCAACAAATGGAGAAATAGACGAATATGAGAGGAGTCTTGTGGTACTTTTAAAGACTAATAGAGTTATTTATCGCATGAGCTCTCATGGGAGAAAATCCCACTTCGTCAGATGCTTTGAAGATGGGGAATTTACAGAACATGTCTGAAGTGGGATTTTCTCCCATGAAAGCTCATGTGATTAATAAATTTTAGTCTTTAAAAGTGCCACAGGACTCCTTGTTTGTTTTGCTGAACTAGACTAACACGGCTACCCCTTTAGAACTTGTCAACAGAAGTATATTCCTGATCAAACTCTCCACTGGAAGATGAGATGACAGCTTGGTAAGCTGGGCACTGACATAGTTTAGTGAACCACTGTCTCCTTTTGAAGTGAAGAGCAGCAGAGTTTGGGGAGTTCTGACACTCTTAGTATTTGAATGGTTCAAAATTCTGGTGAAAATCAGTAAAAATTGAATAATAGCTTTTGTAAAATCTGGGACATTTCTGGTAAAAAAATAAAAAACAAGGGGCCTTATTCATGGGGCTTGGAAGGGGGTTAGGATTATGCTGAGGTAATGTGAATAGAGATCTCCGTAACTGAAAATGGAGACAACTTACGCTTTCCTAGTCTGCGCTGCTGCCACCTCACTTGGCAGGAGGGAGCTGTTTGACCTTCTGTTAACAAAGAAACCACTATGAGAGGCCAGCGGAAATAGCTATGCAGGTGAAATTTATTGATCAACAGCATGCCTTTCCTAGGGCATTGAACAGCAGAGCAGGCAGCACCTGGTCTGCACCCCATTGCCTTTACTTGTCAGGGGACATGTGCGGTTATCTGATATAGGGCACAGAAAGGAAGCGATGACATTGTCTGCTGGCTTTAAGGGTATCCCGTTGCATTGGTACCACCGTGGTTCTGTGGGATGTCTTCCTGTGGGATAGATGATTGACATTTACAAGACATGGTACATTATTGTGTATTATCAACATATGCCCATATTCAAAACTCAGGGGGTGAAGATGGAAGAACGTGTTCAGTAAAACATCCTGTAAATCCTCATGAAATCTGAGAGGTGTGAACTAAAAAAAGAAATCTGGGGAGAATCAGTGAGGGATGGAAAACAGAAAAGTAAAGTGGGATCCAGCCCAAAATGATCAAGTGAAGAGGGACCAACCCATTATTAATTAAACACTGCTCATTTACACATGATTCTAAACTTGCGAAGGAATGGATGGGCAACCAGAACAGCTTCTGGCTGTCATAACTAGCAGTGAATTGGCATCCCAGCTACTGGCTGGAAGGAGATCTCAGTCCCTTTTCTGAAGACCACCCAATTTATTTTTGGAAAGTGCCTCATCCCTGGAGATAAGAGAAAACCATCCCATTGCAATATGGCATTGCATAAATACAAGAGGAGTCATCACAAGTGTTCTGAAAGCAGCCAAACCCTCAAGCAGCCGTAGGACAGCAAAACGCTGGTAAAGGCCAGTGAAGTAGGGTGGGAGTGGGAACTTGTGAGGTTCAGAACTTGGGGTCAGTTCAGATAAAGATCCAGGCTTTGAATACTTTGCAGTTTGAAGTTTCATCCCTCAGTCAAGTGGGATGACCTTTCATCTTCTTTCTCTATAATCCCTGGAACTATCCCAGCAGACTTTGGCTTTCCCAGCAGCCAATCCTATTGCTGGGGAAGTGTACAGAAGAGCAGTCAGCTTTTCCTAAGAGTCCAGGATTTGGCCTGCTGTCATCCCCAGCCACGGACCTGGGGGAAGGTGGGGCTTTTCAGTGCAGGAGGGCAGATTATGCAGGTGGGAGACATGACTCACAGACATTCGACTCCCTCATGAACTTGAGAGCTGTGGCATGTGGGGATAACAGAACTTGTTGTCAAACTTGCCTCTGAGCCAGACAAGCTCCCTTTATCCACTGCGTTTTTCTTGGACTGAACCAGCGTAGTCCTGTGTCATGAGATATTTTTTCAGGGGTGACTAAGTGGAGTTAATTTGGGAACAAACAACAAAAGTTATGCCTAACGAAGCAAGCAGATCTCTGGCATTGGCTTTCCTCTCTGAGCCAGGCTCTGTGTGTCGTAAGATCTTTTATCTTGGAACAAATGGAACGCTGTAACGAGTATGACAGGAAACTTCTCATGAAGGGACGTAAATCTGAGGAGCATAAGAAAGAGTTGGGGTCTGTCAAGGTGCATTGAGTTTTTTAGAAAAATACCCACAGGAGCCTAGCAGGAACACTTTTCCCTGTGTCCCAGAGCTCAACAGCAACAACATTTAAGGTGCCCTCCCATTATTTTCATTTTCATGTGCAATAGCCTGTTGTCCTTAGTAAACCCTTTGAAGGGCAGTAGGACTCTGCTCTATGATTGTGTGCGGGGGCCGACTCATTGCTAGCGCCTGCTGGTGGCCAGGCTTGGCAGCTCTCTCTCTGCTGGGGTCTCCTGTGGATGGCTGCTCCTTCCACCTCTGCAGTGGCCTGCCTCTTCCTGTGCCACGGCCCTCCTGACAGTCACTCTAAAGCCTCTCTCCTGCTGGGCAGTCTGTGAACAAAAAACAGGGAGAATTAACCCAGGTAACCTAAGTTAGCAAGGGAGAGAGGGAAACACCTTCCTCTCAGGGCACATGGACCTCTGGCGCTCTCCTTCAAGCAATGCTTGTGTGGAAACCTTGTGCCTTCCCTCAGCCCTTTCCTCACAGGCTGCAGGTCTAGTTTATTCCCTGCTCTTTCCACACATCAGCTGCTCTGCTCCCCTTTTACCTCCCCCTCCGGCCTGTTGCCTGGCTGGTGGTGCCAGACAGCTCCTTAACCCCAGTGTGGGGTTTGCAACCCCCATTACAGATTGCAAACCCTCTTTTTATTATGTGCTGCCTTCATGGATTCCAGTCTTCTCAGTGTGCCCACTGGAGTTTGTAAGCATGGGGGGGGGACGACTCTTGAGCCCTAATAGCTGCCAGTAGTCTATCATTGGAGATCTTTGAGCCCTTATAGGACAGCGGGCTTGACCTGGAAGAGCCATAATTTGTAGAGTGGCCTCTTTTGGCAAGTAACTGCAGCAGGCAGACAGTGGGCCCATGTGCTCTCACTCAGGCATCCTCCACCTTGCCTTGGAGGAGAAGCAGGTGCTGGTTTATTACTTATCTTTAATACTGTTCTGGGTGGCCATGGCCATGCAATTCATCCCCTGTGGGCTAGGAGTGTGGAACCCTCCAATAGAATAAGGCAGTTTAGCTTAGTCCCAGCTGAATTTCTGGATCTCCTGTAAGGGTCTGTCTGCGTTAGAGAACTTTGCACCAGTGTCTTTACCCCAGTGTAGACTCACAGCACCAGTATAAAGTGCGCCTACTCTGGTAATTGATTAGATTAAGTAGCTTCAGTGCAGGGCATTTATATCAGGGGGTTGCACTGAATTGACTATATTGATGTAGTTGCACTGGTGCAAATTTCTGAACTTTTCTTCATTTAGAAAGGCCCTTAACACAAGGTAACAGTGAAAGTTCAACCACAGTCACATTGGCTTGCTTTACCCAAACTTCGTAAGAAAACCGTCAGACTTTCCTAAAGAATTTGCTCCAAAAATTCATCTGGGAATGTTAAATATAGAACTTGTTCCAAACACTGTGTGCCATCAGTGTTGTACGCAATTCCCCAAACAGGGTCAGTACGGATTCCAGATATCCCGGGGCCTGCTTTTCTTTGTGGTAAACTTAGCAGCGTTTTACAAAAAATGCACACTGCAAAGCCGCAGGCAGTGAAGTAGAATTGTATCTTCTAGAAAGATTCTGTATATCCTGCCTAGAACCAAAAGAACTCTCAAAAGCATCTTATTACAATGGGAGCATCAACCAGCTGTGTCCCAGACATGGCACTCAGAATTGCCAAAGTAATATTTTATAGGCTTTTTCCCTCTTCAGGTATCCACAGTGGAGAAACAACTGCAGTGGAGACAAGAAGAGTCTGTAACAGGAGAACTCGTTGGGTAGGCTTGTTCTGTCCTGATATCTGCAGGCCACCATAGATTCGGAAGGTGGTGGGGGATAGTGAGGCAGGAAATTATATATTGAAAAGACCAACTTTGAGAAAAAGATAGACATTCTATGCAGGAAATTACATATTACTGTCGTGGACAGTGATAAAATGACAAACACCTCCTATGCATGAGGATTCCATAAAGATGTTTGTCTTAATTGGGTTGAATCATTTACAGTGTAATTACATTGAGTCCTAAGTGCTAGATCTGAGCAGTGAGATTAGTTGTTGTGAGCTTTCCTTTTTTCAGACCAAAGAGATTGTTCCATGCAATAAAATCACTATGGATTTTGGTGTAGAGTTACATCATGGCACTTAATACAAAGGTGTGTTCCATGCAGACTGGCTCTCTGGGTTGACATCCCAAAGCTCTATAGATTGTGCATTCCCATTGGAATTGGGACCATTCTAACAGTCTGAAATCATCTCATGATTTCTGTCAATAAAACAAAATACTGTCTTTTTTTAGCATGAAATCTACTGATATTTAGCATTTCAGAACTTCTGGAAATTACATTTATGCCTGAAATATCAGCATTTTATCCTGTGCCCATGTACAAGAATCAGGGTTTTTGATATTACTGTCTGCTGATTGACGGATGTTGTCTTTTTTTAATCACCCAAAATCCCTTCAGCATGGCTGGATGGCTCAGATGCTCTACAATTGCATTTTTTTAAAATCATCCAGGTCTGTGTGTCATTTTCATACAAAGATATTAAAATAGCTGGTATGTAAATCAAGGGTTGCTTTGCACGTTAAACTGCTGGATCGTGACAGCTAAGTTTGCAATTGCAAAAGGCTGGAGCAAAGGGTGAGAGAGGCTGTCTCCCTCCTGCTGCTACCAAACAATTTGATTCTAAGTTATGAAAGTTGTAGTTCATTTTT
The DNA here is from genome assembly GCA_007922175.1 of Pelusios castaneus. NCBI lineage: Eukaryota > Metazoa > Chordata > Testudines > Pelomedusidae > Pelusios > Pelusios castaneus. Next base: position 1,706,618 of record ML686049.1, read on the forward strand.
AATAGACACCCTGCTCTTGTTTGGCTGGCAAATTAATGTCACTAGCTTATGAACTATCTGACTAGCAGGCATTGCTTGTGTAGATGGCTTCAAGTAGGCCAATCCCTGTCATCTCTGAGTCTCAGGTCTCTTGTTCAGTGTAGCCCCTCTATCCTCTAGGCTTTTCATTTTCTCTCCTCTTGCTACCCCCTGATCCCAACTTCATTTTGCTGTGATTGAGCCTGCACCGGACCTCTATTTTGAGCAAGTGAGACTCTTACTTACCCAGACAGCACTCCTACAGTCTTGTCCACACACAAACTTCAACTGGTGTAAGAAAATGGGTTTAGCTAAGCCTAAAGTCATGTAAACTCCCTGTGTGGACATTATTTCATTCAATGACTTTTTTCAGATTCACTTAAACCTCATTCCAGTTGACCTAAGTTAAAATGAGAAAAGCTAAATTGAAATAAGAGCATCCTTGTAGGATGTGCGCCAATCTATCTAAACTGCTTTAAAACCAATTCAAGTTGAACCAGTGCAAGTTTCTTGTGCATACCAGGCTGCCTTGTCCCAGGCTTCTAGGCAAAAGGATTTTCCCAACATGGTTAGGATGTTAAAGTGATGCATTGCCCAGTGTAACAGAGTAACTAGTCTGTTCATCAGGTGGTTGTCAATAGGTTATTGCTGGGGCTACTAGAAAACAAAACTTTCTGAAAGTTTACGTAATTTCCTGCCCAATATTCTCTAAACACTAATTGACACCCAAGTGAATTGCTAAAACAAATTCACTCATAAGTTATACACGTATAGCACTAAACTTGATTAAAAAGATGTTTGTAGTATTGAGGTATTTTAAATAAAATTGACAATGAGTAAAATAATCTTGTATTTTTTTTATGTATATTTACAAGGAACAGTTCTTTGAGACCTCCACCCCACTGCTTCAGATTCAGTTCTATAAGGGTGTTGGATTTTAGGAGAGCAGATTTTGCGGGAACTGAGAAACCTGATTAAGAAAGTATTAAAATCCATGAATGTAAAAGGTGGCCAGGAAATTTTAAGAAACATCATAAGGAAGGTGCAACTGACTACAGTTCCTCTGGAGGAGGAAAGACTACAGGGACCAAGGAAGGGTCAGTTTGGCTTCTTGTGGATCTTTTTAAAAATCCAGAGTTTAAATCAATACTAAACCACTCTGAATGGAAAAGGGGGAGGCAACCAGCTAAAGCTCTAAGCTTGTTTAAAGCTCATGGGGGAAATCATAGGGCAGGAAAAAGCAGAATAACTCAGAGCCACAAGAGTAAAGGTGAATAAAAAGGGGGGTTACAAATATAGCTATTTGGGGTAATGGGTCGAGCACTTGAGGGGGGTGGATTCATGAGCTTAGGTCCTGAACTCACTCTTTTTTTAAAATCTCGGTCATTGATAACTGCAAAGAGAAGATCGTTTTATAAAAATAGCTGTGGAGGATAAGGAGGTGAGAGCACGCTTGGAAAATTCAGATACATCATCCAGACTAGCTGTTAGGTATGTCCTTACATATCCAGGGGATTATCATATCAACTGTTTGTGTCCCTGGCAGCAGTTTTGTTTGAAAAATGGTGAAAACGGGGGATTCTGTCCAGTGTCGCTGCTGCCTCCTTTCCCACTTATTTACTTACACTAAAATGATCTCTTCATCTTGGTAAAATTTAGACAAGAACTCAGTCCCAGAATCTAGCAGTTTCAGCACTTCCAGGATTCTTAAAGAACCCACTCTATCTGCTCATTGAAAGGGCCCAGAGGTATCCCCGGGGATACAGCTGGTCCTAAACATTTATGCTGTCTGTTATAGCAAAACTTGGGGTCTCCAGTCCCCCTCGCAGGTCTCCTGCATTATTGTGGTACTGTCTTTTCAACAAAACACAGTTCAACTTGCATTCATCCTCTTTCAGAGAATGGCAGCTGACCCAGCTTTGAAGAGGAGGGTTAGGCGTGGACATCTTCAAAACAGAAACAAGGCTAGGACCTGCTTATAAATCACAGCTGTAGTCTGGGTACCAAATAAGGCTCCTGTGCATTTAGACTGAAGTATGCAAGCGGGTCTGTCATTCTGATTCAGCAAATGCAAGCAAGTTGTCAACACCACCACTTGTTCCCGTCTGTCAGACAGCATAGGTTAGGTTACACTAAACAGGGATACTAGAAATAAACACTGTGGAGATGCAACACAAGTGTTACAATCTCAGGAGTTCTCTACTGGGGGCTGATATTCCCACCTTTGGTTGAAAAAACCCCAAAGACTAGGCCTGCTGCTTGGGAAGAAAACCGCTAACATAAGCCAATGTAGTGCCTTTGGAGTCTGCTGCTGCACAGAATTAAAGTAACAGGCATCACATGCATCTCAGCAGGAAGTTAGTTCTCAAACCTAATAATGACAATTTAAATGTCAATGTTTTAAACTACTTAGTGGTTGATGGCTATTGCAGAAACATCCACTAGGATGCAGGGATTTCTTCATAACCGGCTGGGGTGGTGAGGCACCCTGAGACCTAGAGAGAAAAGTTGTGGGGTGTTCGTCTCTGTGCTGTCAGTAGAATGATTGTGGGAGCTCTGGCATCTTGGGCATTCACTGTAGGGCAAACCTTATGGATATATTAAGTGATACGTAAGAGTTTCTTTAAATGCACCATGGGGGGGTGAAAAATAAGAGAACTGGTGGGATCATTAATAGCATAAAAGAGCTGGAAATTGTTGCTAGTTACTGAAACAGAAATTGCAGGAAGTGGAAATGACACATTGGTGCTGGGTAAAAAGAATATTAATGGCATGTCCATGGAGTATGCCTTTGTGGGTAGAGACAATATGACATTCTTGTTGCTGGCAGGAGTGAATAGGTGAACCATTACATTTAATAAGTTTTGGTAATGGAATAGTACCTGGTGCTCAGAAACAGTGACTGTTGTTCCTGTATTCAGGAAGAGACTGTAGAAACACCTGCATTTGGAAAAGGTTTTAAAATTCTTGGGATGTTGTAATTTATGGCTCCATTTGGAAAAGTCATTTAATAGGTATGAGTCAGCTTGGTTTTGGGAAAGGCAAGTCATGTCCCAGATTGTTCTCTAAAATAACTCTCCTGAGGTTCTGGTTCCTAGATTCACTACATACCCCTGTTACTTGTAAGAAGCTTATTCTGGTCCCTTATGTACATGCCTCCAGGTTGGTTTGGGGAGAGGAGAAAGAGCAGAATTAGGAGTACATTACATCAGGATCACATATGGCCTGGAAGGCTGGGGTCTCCCCTGTGGACCGCAGTCACTGAACGCGCACCATAGTTGGGCATGAACAATTAGCCTTTCCACCAAAATAGGGCAAAGAGCAATCATGGGAGCTGTAAACACCCTGGTTGCTTGGGATTGCTTAATGGAGTTAAGCCTCAACATTTCTGTGTTCCATACAACTGTCCCCTGTTCTTTCACAACACTGATTAGCTGGGGACAGAATAAAATATTTTTTCCAGATCCATGGCCTTTTGTACAAGAGAGAGTAGCACCAGTTTAACTAACTGGAGGGGGGGGAGGAGGAAGGTTAAACTGTGTGGTCCCTCTTAATTGAGTTTGAGTGTCTGATTTTAGGTTAGCTTAAGCCTGTTCAATATTTCCATTCAGAGTTCTACTATTAGCAAAAGTGTGCGTAGACATGCCTGCCCCAGTCATTTAGAGCTTTCTGGAGGGAGAAGGCAGCGCCCCAGTGCATGATCCACCCTGGAATTTCCAGAGACAATGGGGGCACTTTAACCCCATAATTCCTACTGTCCCTCTGGTAAGGCATCTCTGTGCTTACAAAGCACTAACACCCATTTGGGAAGGAGGCTGTTATTTCAAACTACCCAAGGCAAAGGAGGGCACTGAACCATCCTGTCAGCTGCTAGAAGGGCCATGGTCAGAGCTTCTACCCTAGGACCGACCTTCTGGTGCATCACTTGACAAAACCTGTGTGGTTTTGTTCCCCACCCTGAGTTACAGATTCAGGTTTAGACCATTGAGGTGGACAGTTAGGGTTTAAACCAAGCAGGGAGATATATATTCCTTATAGCTTGGTTATGTTTAACATGCAGCATCCTGTCTGTGGTCACAACAGAGTGAGTGAGGTCTGCAGAAATAACAGGCAGGGAGAGTTGCTTCATTAATTCCTGAAAACTTCCACTCATGGAAACTCTGAGTTGCCGCTGCTGTGGGCAAACTGAGCCTGCAGGCTGGCTTGGAGAGGAGGCCTCAGCATCTGGCATTGAGCTGCTTCATTTGGTGCTATCCATTCCATGAGCGCTTTGAGCCCTTCACTTCCATCTCTGTTGCAGCTCATAATGACCGTCAGTCCCCCAGTCTTCTTGATCAGGTAAACATTTCCATTCCCCTGCCAGCTGTAGCCTACATCTGGGCTGGACTTTAGCAGGACATTCCCCTGCCTGGGTATGTGACAGTGAGCTAGACTCAAAAGCAGTGCAAGACTCAGATGGCCACATTAAGAGCAAGGATATTGGAGAATGAGAGAGTCTGCGTCACAGAGCTGATCTGAAGTGCCTTGGAAGCTAGGAAGTATAGGTACCGGTGGGCGGTTGCTCCATCTTACCATGGCTTTCCCAGCCTTTCCCAGAGAAATTGTCAGAGATCCATCCTGGTGTCAAATCCCTTTGCTTCTGTGGAGTTGGCCCAGTCACAATTTCTAGGTTACCTCATGGTGACATGCAGTCCTGCTCATGGCCTTTCCAGGCCGCTCACCTCTGTGGGTTTCCTCTGGGATTGGATGGGTTGTCGGTCTCTTGTACGTTGTCTGTAGTTGTTTCACATTGGAATCAGTGCTCAGCTCCGACCTGTTTCCCAAGTGGTGTTCTGGATGCGGGTCCACGTAGTAGGTGTCTCAGCGCAAAGATGTGCCTGCCTGCATGGGGATTGGGTGTCCTCTCCCTGCACTCCCTTCATGGCTATCTCCAATTCTGGATTGCAGCCTCTGTTGAATGTTAATTGTGCCTGCCTTTAGGTGCTAAAGGGGTAGCCCTGTCAGTCTATTGCAGAGGAACAGAGTCCTGTGGCACTTTTAAAGACTAACATAACTAAATAAATCTGTTAGTCTTTAAAAGTGCCACAGGACTCTGTTTGCCTTTAGGTGCTAACTGAAGCCAGTTCAGCCTCCCTTTAATCCACTTTTTAAACGACAGACTGTTTTTAAGATTATTTCACAGGTGTGAGTTCTTGATGGATTTAAACTGAGCTGTCAGGCTTACTCCTTGATGCCTCTCCATCCACATCACTGTTGTGGCCTGACCCGAACTGCTTCCAGCAGTGTTACCTGGATTCTGTATTTCTGCTCAGGGCTTTTACTGCATGTGTGGCTATGTCCCAGAGCCTCATTTTTGTGGAAGGAACGGAACCAACCTGAGGCTCTGCTGTTCTCACTGCCCTCTAATGTAGGAAATCCTTGCCATGGGAACTGTCTGTAAAGGGTTCCCAGAACAGTGCCGTACATAAACTAACTGGAACAGCACGTCTCTGTCCCTAAGGGCTGGCACGAGGAGACTGCATGAGCCTGGGATTAGAATCCCAGCTGTGAGCACTGTGGGTGGAAATTCATTCCTGCCATCCTCACGTGGGAAACTGACATCGGTTCAGCATCCAGGAGCGGCTGGCCTTTCCAGCAAACTGGCCCTTGTAATTAGGCCCCAAAGCAGGCGTGACCATTGACGCTGACCTGCCTGCAGTTTAGGCAGGGTTGCTAGCTAGGCTTGAAGGCTACTGAGAAGATCAGGGGTTTCCCCTGCTTACTCTGTGGCAGGGATAGCCGACTCCTTCTGGGAGAGGGATGAGTTCCATGGGATGGGATGTGAACATGGGGTCACACACACCCACAGTTTGCAGCAGAACTCCCATAGGGACAGGGAGAGGTTTGCATGGAGACTGAGCATTGAATATGGCCTTTATGTAGGAAATAAATCTCTTTATCAGCATATCTATGCTCAGCACTCCTCCCACTCCCCTGGGTTTCACTCCCAACCCCTTCTCCATTACCTTCTCCACTGACATGATCAGCGAAGAACTAATTAATGGTGATATTTAATAGGTTCTCTCTAGGCATTTGGAGAGTTCATAGGCTGAGTCATTACTCAAGCAGACAGGACTGAATTGACTAAGCTTGGTTCTAATTTGAACAAATGGGTGCATACTTTCTGCTTAGCCAGGAAGGGCTGGAAACATGCCTTGTTAAATGAAAGCTGAGATTCTACAGGATCTGCATGTCACACGTGCCGCACCAATATTTCAGTGCACCAGCTGAGCCATGTATTTGGTACCCCAATGTAGGTTGTCATAGATGCCTGAGGTGGTTAACAGTCACAATCATAGCACCATTGTAAAGCATTTGGGAATCTGTGGGGATTCAAAGTGATATGCATTGCCAGCCCCAGGCATTCACAGACCGTTAGTCAGGCCTTAGAAATCATGCGATTGGCTTAAAAATCATGAGACCTTTAAAAATGGTACATTTGGGGCTTTCTTTGGCCTCTGGTTTTGAGCCTTTGGCTTGTGCTGGACTCATATTTTCAATTGTTTCTCTTTAACCAAGGGGGTTAGGAACTTACTTTCATTTTTAAATAAAAATTAAGATTCTCATCTGCAATTGCTCCTCGGGCTAGACCTCAGTTAAAACAACAAATATTACAAGACTCCTGATCAAATAGCCAGAGTTGGCAGCACCATTCTGTGCAGTAGTTTAGGTTGGAACAAATCAGTTGAAGCAGCCGATGGAATTGACGTTGGCAGAAGGCACCATCACCTGCAGTAGAGTTTGGGGAGTACTGGGGGGTGGGGGGGCTCTGATCCCCAGAAGTAGTCAGGTGCACAGTTTTACATCACTTCTGGTGGTACAGCACCTCTAGCCCTACACGAGTACATCAGTTGACAGGAGGGGAAAGTGCAAGTTGAGTATTCCCCTCCACTTCCTTCTGCATCAGCATGGTCCTTGGAATTGTCCTGTCCAAGTATTGACCCAGCCTGACTCATTTCAACTGAGGGAAGGGCTGTGTCACAGCTGGCAGTAAATGGTTGCAGTTGACAAGTTTCCTGATGTTCGTACTGGCACAAGCAAGGAATGGGCTGTGTGCAGTTATTGCTGGGGTCTGCCAGTTGAAACAGTCTCCAAAGAAGGGGATCAATCCTCATGAGTTCCAGCTTCTAGCCTTGTGCCCTTAATCTGCAGCAAAGATTAGACATTAGAAAAAACATCTGACTGTAAGGGGAAGTTAGCTCTGGAACAGGCTTCCAAGGGAGTTTGTGGAATCCCCATCATTGGAGGTTTCCAAGAACAGGTTGGACAAGCACCCTTACTTGGTCCTGCCTCAGTGCAGGGGGCTGGACTAGATGGCTCTCAATCGCCCGCGAAGCCCTGTTGTTCTGTGATTCTCTCCACAAGAGCTGTTTCTTGCACTATGATGCCTGAAGTATGTAGCTAGAGTTGGGATCACAGGCCCTCTGCCAAAGTGTGCCTCCCGTGGCAGGGTGGGGAGCAGCATGAATCTGCAGCAAGTGGGGCCAGGCTTGGAGAAGGGTCTGCCTCCTGGTGTCTGTGCAGAGTGAACCTTCCAAAGAAAGAGAAGGAGCTGTGGTGTGGGATTTACCATCCTGAAAGAGCCGGGATTCCAGGTGGCACCCAGTCCCTACAGACTTGCTGACTGTTACCCATTGATTGATGTAAGGGTGCCAGCTGAACTTGATGATGGTTGACATCAAATCCTACCTAGCTTATTGGTGTGTGTCAGAGCTAGGATCCCAGGGTGTTCTGCCTCCCCTCAGTCTCCTGACAGTATCCCAGACGGAGATGCTTTCCTGTCACAACCTGGAGAACAGGGCTTGAAAACTCCCATTTCTTGGGAGGGTGCTTTGGCCTCTGCCTTCCAATGAGGGTCTCTGTGACAGTCCCTAACTTTCCCCATCCCAGAGCAAGAGTTCCTGTCTCACACGTAGGTACAGAATTAAGCGCTCAGGAGTGAGAGTTAGAGGCTGGGACAAGGTGAAGAAACAGTTCACGCCTTGTGTCTGAGAGAGGGGGGCTTCAGGAGTCACAGGAATAGGTGGCATTTGGGAAAGTGGCTCTGATTTTTGGGTAGTGCCCCGTAGGTCGAACTGGCAGGGGGCTGCTCTTTCCCCTCGTACTTCCCCTCTCAGACTTTCCTCCGCATGGGTGAGATCTCCAGGCCTTTGGCACTTTTAACCCTTGCTCTGCTGGAGGGGACGGAGGTAGGACAGAGAAGGGGTTGTCACCATTGTTCACACCAGTGATGGCAGCCAGATCCTACCTGCTGGCGGCCAGGGCCACAGGGTTGCTGGGCAACTCAGGAGTGGCTGAACCTTTCAGTGTTGTGCTGTCTTGCTCAGAGGCCTTTCTTCTGGGATGTTAGTGCTGCATAGCCTTGAGCCTTCAGCACTGCCAGGCAGGATGAGTCAGCTGCAGACTTTGGCAGGGCTGTGATGATGGTGAGTGAGTCAACAGCTGTGTGTATTGAGTGCGTGTGCACATGGCCCTTTGCTGTGACTCCAGGCTGCAGCTGGCTGCATCTCTAGGGTGTGTTGCAGTGATGTGGCTAGGTGGGCGGGGAGAACTGCTTGCACCTAGTTGCCGCTTTGGCTGCTGGCCCAGTGGCTTCTTTTCCCATTTCACCCCCACCGACAAACGAAGTGTCACTGCTCCCCTCTCTTGGTTTTCTTTATTCCCCGCCTCCTTTCCCTGTGGGCTCCTTTTGGGGCATTTTCCTCACCTGCCAACCAAGTGAATGGGCTCCATAGCGCCTTCCTCAAGCATTGTGGAGATGTGGGTACCAGTGCATTTCCCCCAGCAGAGAGCGGTGATCTAGCTACGGAAGCAGTGACATTGAAAAAGATGGTGTGGGGGAAGGTGGATAATCAGCTCAAGATGAGCGTCAAGTATGATGCTGAAAGAGCTAATGCCATCCTGGGACGCTTAAATGGGGGAACAGTGAGTAAGAGCAGAGAAGTTATTGTACTTCTGTATCCGGCACTCGTGCAACCGATGCTGGAATGCCATGTCTAGTTCTGCTCCTCAAGGATGTTGATAAACTGAGGAGGGTTCAAAGAAGAGCCATGCAAATGATTAAAGGATTTAAAAACCTGCCTTATAGGAATAGGCTCAAGGAGCTCCATCAGTGTAACTTAGCAAAGAGAAGGCTGAGCGGTGACATTGACTCGATCACAATCCGATTTCCTATATGGAGAACAAATATTTAGTCTCTTCAGTCTGGCAGAGAAAGGTCTAACGCAATCCAATGGCTGGATGTTGAAGCTAGATACGTTCAGACTGGAAATAGTGTACGAGTTTTTATCGGTGATGCCGTTAACCCCGGAACAGTTTACCAAGGCTGCAGTGGATTCTCCATCACTGACAATTTTCAGTTAGGACTGGCTGGTTTTCTAAAAAGTCTGCTCTAGGAATGATTTTGGGGCCCTTCTCTGGCCTATGTTATACAGAAGGATGTTCTGGCCTTGGGACCTTTGAATCTGGAGAGGCAGAGAAATCAGTAGTGTGGAGAAGTGGCCTGGAGGGTGGGGTGGGGCAGAAGTCTGTTGCTGTGGGGACATAGAACATAGTGCTTCTGGACTCGTGGTGTCTTGCACGCTTGCCCCTCATGCTGCACTAATGTGCCCGAGTTAAATCCTCAACAAACTGTTTCCAAGGCACTGTGTGGCTGTACAAGCCCCACAAAGGGGATGGCAGCAGCTGGGTGGGAGGGAAGGAAGTCACATGGGTGAGAGGCAAGGCACCTGGGAGTCAGGAATCCTGGGTTCTACTCCTACTCCTGTGGTTGACTGTGAAATAACCCCAGTGCTCGCTCTGGTCAGGTGCTGCGAGCGCTGTACAAGCGTACACTGGCAATACTCTTACTGGGGTGCTTAACACTGGGACCTTGCCTCCCACAGCCTAGCTGTGCATTCCTCTCTCCTGGTAGCACCATCTCTGATCGAGGGGGGTCCTTGTGTTTGCAGCTGGCAGACTGTACCCTGCAGGTCTTGCTGTCCGGACAGTACCTGGATCTTGATCTGTCGCTGCTGGAGCAGAAAGATGAGCTGGAGGGATTCTATGAGGAGATCAGGTGAGTTGCTGGAATCACAGATATCCTGAAGCGTGTGAGCCAGTGTCCTCTCTCCGGAGACCACCCAGCCAGATGCCAGATAACCTTGCTGCCTCCACAGCACCTTACTTCTCCAGAGCTGTGGGGAGGGATCAGCACTGGAAAGTCACAGTGGCCATGGGTCAGGACTGAAGTGAGCTGGTGGAGGTGTGTGGAGACCCCAGGGCATGACCAGATGCACCCAAGAGCTGCCTCCCTCGTGGAATTGCATGGATGTGGCTCCCTGAGGGTGGCTTTGCTGATCCAGTAGGACCTAGGAATAGCTGGGGGCAGCTGCTGCCAGTATCCCCTCCCTGAGGCCCTGTGACAGTTCCTGGGGTGGGTTCAGTTCCATGATGTGTTCTCTGAAGATGGGGGCATGGCACGGGTGGAGGTAGTTGTCCTGAGGGAGAGGAGGTGCTATCGCTTGAGCTCTGGAGCTGTGTGTGGAGGGCAGGCTGTGCCCATTGGTCAGGGTATCATAGAATCATAGGGTTGGGGGTGCTTGCAGGTTCCCAGGAGCGTTACTGTAAGCAGGCCCTGGCTGCCCACAGAGGAGGCTATTGGTGACATTCATGGTGATTTACCCGCTTTCCTCTTGTTCCAGCAAAGGGAGGCGGCCAACTCTGATCCTGCGCACGCAGCTCTCCGTCCGTGTCCATGCCATCCTTGGTGAGTCCCTGGTAGCTGTATTCCCCAAGGCCTAAGCCTTTGCCCTTGGTTGGTGCATGTCCACTTGAGCCAGGAGCACTGTACCATGTGGGGCCTGGCTAATCCTGGCCTGTGGGCTGCTTCCTGAGTGCTGCTAGGGGCTGACTTGTGGCTCCCTTTCCCACGATCCTCTGGGCGCCAATACTCTCTCTGGCTTCACATGAAACCTTGCCAAGGCTGGGTTTTCCCACCTTGGAGGAGCCCCAGTGGCTTCTTGACCCAGGGTGTGATGTGCTAATCTCGTGTGTCAGGTACTCAGAGCTGACATAGGAATGAAGTGATAGGAAATTTGTACAGACACGAGCATTGTTTATTATCTGTATTAACATAGCATCTAGGAGCCATAGTCCTGGGCCAGGCAGGACTCCATTGTGCTAGGCACTAAACCCAGATACAGCTGGGGAGCGTCCAGCGAGAACAGCAGGGCCTGTCTTACAAGAGGAGACTGGAGGAACTTGGCTTGTTCAGCCTAGCCAAAGGAAGGCTGGGGGGAGGGGGCGCGGGGGGATCAGATTGCTGTCTGTGAATACATTGGACAGAAAACCCCAGGGAGGGAGAAGAGCTATTGAAGCTGAAGGGCCATTGCAGGGGCCTTGGACACTTCAGACCTTCCTATTCCCTCTTTGTGGCACATAATAATCTAATCTCCTGCAGGCTGTGAGACTTCAGTCATTGGATTCAGTTTGGGGGTTCTGGGGAACTGTACTATGTAGGAGGTCAGATTAAACTAACTCATAAAATGTACCTTGTGGCTCTTGGGGTCACCAAAGGGGTTAATTTTTTTCAGCATGAAGATCCCAAGTACAATAATATTTTGGCCTGTTTTGCTGAAAACATGTGGCATGCTACAAATGTTCTGGGTGGTTTAGGCAAGCTCTAAATATAGACTTGGGAGGTACAAACAACTGCCTCATGTGGACAGGGACCCTGGTGGTGAGTCACACATCCAGTGCTTGGAACGGGGTCTCTCCCTGTTCCTGAGCATGGTGCAGAGACAAGTTCTGCACAGGGGGCTCTAAGCTAATGAGACCTAGAGCAGACGCCCCTCTGGTGCAGCCGTCCTGCGGGGAGCCCCTGGGGAACCGGCGTGGCATATGGGGCCAACTTTCCAAGGGTCCAGCTGCTAAAATGGACTCAGCCCTTCCCCCATATTACTTTTCCATGCTCTAACCAGTGTGCTCTGTGCAAGCTCCATCACTCTAGGCCAGTATTTCCCAAACTGGGTCCCAATTCACCAGTGGATCCTGGGAAGGGTTGAGGTAGGGCTGCATGTAACCTGGAGGCTCTTTCCTCTATACCCTGTGCCTTCACTTCCCATGGGCAGCAGGCAGCAGTGTGGGGAGTGGAATCCAGGTAGCAGCAGTACACAGCAGCAGCCAGATAGGGATCATGGCCAACCAGGATAGGAAGGGGCCAGCTGGGGGGGGATACAGGTCAGGGGACAGGGCTGGAAGAGTGAGAGCAACAGGATTGGGAGGGAGGGAGCACTGGGCTGGGAAGAGTGCGGAATTGGGGTGGGGATTTTCTGAATTTTTTTTTCTTGTTTCAATTTTAAAAATCACTGAAAATAGTAAATGGTTTTTCTGCAATAGCCAACACGTACTCTGTGTTCATTTGATGGAGGCAGGCAGTGGTGGGCTCATTAGCCCAAGTGTGGCTCTAGGCTCGGTGATGTGTTATGGAGTATAAAAGCGCCCAGGCTGCCCGGGTCCCTCCCCCTCTTCACTGACTGGGCACTCTTTGTTCACACAGGCGGGATTGGCCTCAGGAGGTGACTGAGCTGTGCTGGCTGTAGTGTGGTACAGTGAGGGGTTTCCCTGGACAGACACCTGAGGAGTGTGTCTGGATGGTGGGCCCAGGTCTGGAAAGTTGTCCCCTCTTTGTGCCTCAGTGACTGTCCTTTCCCTTCCCATGTGCCTGCAGGTCTCTTAGGGACACGAGCAGTGTCCAATAATTGCACAATCTTTCCCTGCTGAGGAGCTCAGCTCAGAGCTCTCCTCTCTGCTGGCAGTTCCCAGCCTCTGGCTGGGTTAGGGTCTGCTCCGCCACATGTCTCTAGTGCTCTGGTCTTCCAACAGCTGTAGGGGGCAAAGGACACATTAAACAGAGCCCTGCAGCTTCTGACTAAGCCACCTCTGGGTGCTGTGGAGACAAATCAGATTGTGCTTTAATAGCTGCCTGTTAGACAGCAGGAATCAGGAGGAAACCAGCAATAACCCCCTCTTCTCGGTCAGCTCCATGTGTTATACTGCAGGCCATCTGCCCAGTGCTGTGTTGTGGGTGCCCTGAAACAGCAGTGTTCATAAGTCAGCTCTGATAGTGTTCATGTGCAGGATTCCACAGTCCGTGCTGGGCAGAGGTGTTTGTCTTGGCCAAACCTCCCTGCAGTCAGTAGGAGAGGTGCTTTTGGACAATACATGTTACCTTGCGCATGTTTATCTGCCATCCCCCGGCTTGACCCCCGGTGTGCCCAGGACTAGCTGGGCTTCCTCCCACTGCAGGGAACAGACATTTCACCTATGTTCTCAGTTTGTCCCTCATCCATGTAAAGATGGCAGCAGGTCTCAGTGGAGAAGGGGCCAGGGGCAGGAAAACCACCACTCAGGTGTGAGAATCAGCACAGAGGGGGCTCTCCAGGGATACTGTCTTGCAGGGACTCCAGAATTGTACAGCTCGCCAGGTGCTGTAGGAGAGGTTTTCACTTTTCTCTGAAGCATCAGTCATTGATCACTCTAGGAGGCAGGATAGGAGACCAGACGGAGCAGTGTCTGATGTGATGTGGCAGATCTGGTGCTGCCTACCTTTAGGTGTTTGCATTGACCCTACATGTCCCACAATGACATGAGCCCTTTGTGGAGAGAGCAAACTAGCGCTTGATTTTCTATCTGTCTTCCCCATATCTGTGGGTCCACAAAGTGCATTGCACAGCAGAGAAAGTGCTGGTGCTGGTCAGAAGGCTGGCTGGCCTTCTGCGTGGCCAGAGAAGGGCTGTTGGCCTTGATTCTGCCATTGTGTCCTAGGGGTGTCACTTTCACTGAACAGAAAGAACCTCCAACTCTGTCCTGGGGCTGCCCTCTTTGACTGCCCTGGGGAGGAACCAGGTGAGGCCAGCTCCGGGACCTACCTTGGTCTCTGGGGCAGGGAAGAGAAAGAGGCCATGCTTCTCATCACAGTTCCTGTTTCTTTGCATAGGAAGCCAGAGGAGATATTTATAGTATTATGCAAAAAGAACTAAAACAAAGAAAACAGGAAATTGGCCCGTTCCAGATAACCCACCATTACGGGGCAGTCACCGCTCCCTGGCTGCCAGCCATGTGTCTGCTTCCCCAAGGCCAATAGCAGGCCCTGGGGGCCACTGCCTGCTCTTAGTGCTATGGGGAGGAGCCAAGGGCAGGAATGTGCTGCAGAATGGCTCCAGGAGATTGCTGGGTCTTCCCACAGGAAGCAAACTCAGCCAAAGGAGTTGTTTCCAGTGGAGGGAGGTAGCTCATCCATCCCTGCAGTCCCAGGTTGGGAGCCAGGGGGGAGGGGAAGCTGTGCACCCCTGGAGGGTGAGATGGAGAGATAAACAGCTCAAATGCAGCTTGCTATTGGCCAAAGGATCTTGGATTCTGGTTTAGAGCCCTGCACAGGTCTGGGTTTTTGTTTTAGTTTTGTTTTTAAATACCAATCCCAATCCACCACATGGTACCCACTTCTGCTTTATTTCTTGCATTTTTAGCCTGCTCCTACCTGCAAAAACCATAGCTCCTGCAAGAGAGGAAGATTCCCCATGCTACTCAAAAACCCCCACTGTTAATATATTATCTATATAAATGAAATTCGGACACACTTTCTACTGCTGAGTAAAACGAATCTTGCTTAAACCATGTACAAAAAGACTTTAGCACCTGTTATAATAGACAGTGGATCTTTCTATCCCTCCCTTAAGTTTAAATATTAAAACCTTTATTTAAAAAAAAAATTGCTTTGTATTACTGAAATTCCCTTTGTCACTCTGCTGTCCTGTGTGTATCACATGGAATGTGAAGACAAATTGCACCACGATTTTCCCTTAAGAGGTGCAGATTTTTGTAATGATTATAATAACGTTGTTTTAAAAAAACTGGAATTTTTTACGCTGTTTAAGCACTGTGTTTAGAACTTTGAAACATACTCTTCAGGTTATTTCTAGGTCAGGATGATTATTGCCTTTTGGACAATGTTGAATGGACAAACTGCTCACCACACTAGCTATAAAAAGCAGCTCAAAGTAAGTGATCAGTCGTAAGGTCCACTTAAACAGCAGGTGTACCGGAGTGGAGTCTGTGGCGTTGTAGTCTGAGGTGGGTGAGGGGGGCGGGCATAGGGAATGCAAGGTCTGGGGTGGGGTCTGGGGCTCTGAACCCAGGATGGCTGTGGGGGTGAGTACAGAGAATGAAGGGCCAGGGCTGTTGTGCTGAAGCTTATGGGGCCATGGTCTGGGGAACTTCAGGAGTGCTCAGTGGTTTACATCCATGGCCCTAATGATTCCATGTGCAGTTGTGAGGTGGTTCTGTTGGGCACTTTCTGGCTGCGTGCCCTTATCAGGGAGCAAGCACAGCGTTGCTTCTCCTTGCACACCCTCTCAGCTGGGGGTGGAGGGACCTGCCTGCGTAAGCTATACTGTGATCTGTCGGGGGCGGGCAGGGGACAGCGTTCAGGCTCGCGAGCAGGAGCATGGTGTCTGGGTCGTCTCCTTAATGCTTTGCCTGCAGGGTGTGTTAGTCAGCCTCGGTTTCACAATCGGGTTGCTTCCGATGGTCTGGGTGTAGCTCTCGCCTGATGTACTGGGCTGGCACTCAGCTCATCCTGTCGGTGCCTGGCTGCCTCTGGGAGCAGGGCTGGAGTCTTTGGCCTCTGCGTCTCCTTCTGCAGGGATTCTAGCACAGCAGGTGCCCCCTGTAGGGGGTTGCGGAACTGACTGGCTTAGGGGCTGGACCCAGGCCTTTGGCTGGGGGGTGGAGAATGGGATCCAGAACCTTCCCCTGGTGGGAACTGGTTCCAAACTGGCCCCAGATCGGTCACCCTCCTGGTGCACATAGCACTGCCAGCCTTCGGGCTCAGCCCCAACCCGCGGGGTCGCAAGGTGAAGGGAGATACCACAGCACACAGACCTCAGCAGGGGGAGGCTAAGGAACCTCACCCATCCGTTCCCCAATCCATCCCCTGTTTCCTGCGGGCGTGCTCCTCTGAGCCCACCTAGCGAAGAGATGTGTGCAAGGGACCCCTGGGGGTCAGCTGAGGGGTGCTCACCTGTGCTGGGGGGAGCCCTCTGGGTCCTGCAGGTGGGGCAAATCAGCTGATGCAGTAGGTGGCCAGAGTGGGCCTTGGCCAGGAAGCAGGGCTATTCTGCTGGGCTGGAGTCCTGGAAACCACATTGCAACACGGGCACCCCACAACCCTGGGGGGGTTAGTCCTGAGCCTCGCAGCTCTGACCCGCATAGTGGCACTGGGAGCCAGCTTGGCAGGCTCAGCACATTGGCCTGTCTGTCTGCCCTATCCTACCTCATCCCTCCTCTTCCTCCCCTCTGATGCTGCACAGCTTCGATCCCTGCCCCGAGGTGAAAGGTTGCACCAGTTAGTGGCACTGGCCCTGCTCACATCCCGTCTGCAAAGGGAGTGAGCCCAGTGGACACTCAGCTCTGCCCCGGCACTGGGCCATGGCCTGGCCAGCATGTGCCCTCCCCCTTTGCTCCAGCCGCTGAAGGGAGGGCTCATAGCCTTCCCCATTGCTGGGGACACCCCAGGGTCTGTGCCCCCTCTTTCCCCCCATAATGCAGCAGCTATGTCTCTTTCCCTTCCAGAGAAGCTGTACAACTCCAAGGGGCCGGAGCTGAGGCGCTCCCTCTTCTCCCTCAAGCAGCTCTTCCAGGTACATTTCCCAGCTCCACTGTAGCTTCCCGGCGCTCTGTCCCACCCCAGAGCCTGGTAACCTCAGACCCGACTTCCTGTGCCCAGGGTCATGTGCTGTGTTGCACTGGGCCCTGGGGAGTTATCTGCAGCTCCCAGCTGCTCTTTAGGGTGATACATTTCCTCGTGTATCATGCCAACCCCCACCCCCAATTCCTGCTGCCCCCACTTCTGCACTGGTGCATCCAACTGGGCTTCGCGGCTGGGAGTAGGGGCTTTGGCCTCTGAAAAGGCAGGAAAGGCAGTGTGGGTTTGTCCTGCTAGCCCCTATCCCCTGGGTGGCTGCAGATTTGAACTGGGGCCTTGAAGCCCTCCTGTCAACCCGTGTAGCACCCTGCACTCCCACTGCTTCCCACCCAGCAGTAACTACTGGGGCATGGCACAGCCAGCACTGGTCCCCCACTAATTCCTCTTCCCCATGGGGCACAGCCAGTTCTAGCCAGGCCTCTCTCAGTTGCAGGGTATGGGGCCCTTAGGGTCTCCTGACCCCCAATACCTTTCTCTATCGATCTTGTCTTGTCTGCCACACCCCTGCCTTTGTGGGGATTCACATGGGGAGCTGGTCTTGGGCCTTCTGTGTCCCCCTGAGGCCCTGGCTGTGGGGTCTGGACCCCTCCTGTCCATGGGCGGAGCAATGTGATCTCTGGTTTGTGCTGCAGGAAGATAAAGACCTGGTGCCGGAGTTTGTGAACTTGGAGGGGCTGACATGCTTGATCACAGTGGGGGCGGAGGCTGACCAGAACTACCAGAACTACATCCTACGAGGTTGGTGATGGGATTGGCCCTCCAGAGCCACTTGCTTGACTATCTGGAGCCCCCCGGTTGGAGGGGGGGGGGAACACGGTGAGATTTGGGCCTTGAGGCCCTGACGGCTCATAATGGCCCAGCCATAGGGAAACTCAGCGTGAGCAGTCCAGTTGTGGGCGTCCCACCTGGAGAGGGAGGATGCTGGGGAGAGGTGGCAGGTAAAACAGGCTCTGTGCCAGGCCCTGCCTGTGGGTGAGCTCTGGATGGGAGTTGTGCAGGACAGTCCCCCGAACCGCTTGTCAAGGCGGATGTGGAGTTCCCAGAGCACCTTGGCTCTCTTTGTTCTTTCTCTCGCAGCGCTGAGCCAGATCATGCTGTTTGTGGACGGGATGCTGGGTGTGATCGCACACAATGAGGCCGTGCAGTGGCTCTACACGCTCTGTGGGAGCATGGTGAGTGCAGCGGAGCACTCCCCCCACCGCAACCCTTTGAACCGGGGCATTGCTGCCTGCTCCCAGACTCCCTTGGGCCCTGCTTCCTGCTGCTTTAGTGCAACTGGGATTTGTCACAGGCAGGGCTTTCCTTGTGCCAGCATTGCTGTCTCCGGGAGGCACATGCTGGGGAGCAGGTCTGCTGAGTACCCCTGCACTCACGGCTCTGAATCCTCTTGGAGTGGGCACCCTGCCTGCTCACTCCCACCATGATGAGGCCTGTGCATCTCCCCCAATCCTGCTGGGCTCTGCACATGCTTCCGCAGGGCAGGTCAGTCAATGCTCTGTCCTGGGCCACGTTTGGTGGCTTATTATTTATAGGGCTTGCACCTCACTCTGAAGACACTGGGTACACCCATACTCCAAAGCAGTCCTTTGAGCTGTGGTCCCTATATTCCGCACAGGACACGTGCATCTGAGTCAAGAGTTTCTTCAAAGCAGTGTCCATCGATCCACATGTGCACAATAACTCTCCGAGGCACCCAATCGAGGGCGGCTCGCCAGGCCCTCTTCGTGCCGCAGGACCCGAGTTGGAATGGTGTCCTTCACTACAGCAGAACCTGTAACATTTAGTTGTAAATAGTTTATACCTTAGTGTGGGAATTCTGATTAGTAGATGATATAAAACAGAGCATTTCACTTCCCCCACCCCTCCAGTCAGGGGAAATCCTCCCTGGTCCTACAATTAAACCCAGGCTTCTGTATTCAAGAACTGCATCTCCTCCCCTCGCTCCTTCTCCATCAGTCATCAGCGCCTGTGCTGTCTGGGTGAGACATGTATGTCTGTGAAGAGCAATACCTGTAAATCCTTCCCGCCCAGAACTAGAGGAGCCTGAAAGCTACAACTGAAAAAGCTCCTGATGGGAGAAGGCTATGAGGCCCTACTGTGACTCGGACCCGGGAGACATTGTCGGTACTGCCTCCTCTATGCAAAGACCATCCAGCTTCATCAGACAAACTGTGTCCTTCTGGTGTTTCTACTGGAACACTGTAGAGTCCATGTCACATAGAGCCCTTTGTGATGTCGCAGGATAGCTTCCCCCACTTGCATTCTCCACTCCTGAGAGATGTCCTTCCTCTGTAGAAGGAACAGATACCGTTGTCTCAGGAGAGGCCCCATCTCCCTCCATTGGGCAGGAGCACCTCAGTACGGATGGTGCTATTGTTACCCATGGGACTGCCCTTGGAATCAGGAGAGTCAGAGGAGAGAATCACTAGGATCTCTGCGAAGGCACGGGAGCCCTGACAAACAGACCAGGCACTATTATCCTTCTGATTATGACCCCCTGGAGACACCACAACCGATGGATCCTTCATTCTGGCCTTATTCTGGCAGGCTCCTGGACCCTCCTCAGGAATCATAAGGCTCCTCCCCCTCTCGTCAGCCAGTTCCATTGATCTACAAGGAAGAAGAACCAGAATCAGTTCTGTTAGTACTGCCAGTGTCGATGGGGGCCTCTTCCTCATCTCCAGACGATACCATCATTCCTTCATCACCCTCTATGACGGATTGCCACCAGCAATGTCAGGAGTTCTCACAAAGGGTTGCTAATGATCAACAGATTCCTCTAGAGGAGGTCCAAGAACATCAGCTTCCGTGCCTGGACGTTGTGTAACCACAGGGACCAGGGTGGCTCTTACAAATAACGAGGCTGTATTAGAACCGACCAGAGACGTTTGGGACACTTGAGCATCTTCTGACCCAAGCCCCAAAGAGCCAAAAGACGCTATTTTTTGCCGGCCAGGGGTGCTGGTTTTGTTTTCCCATCCTGCCCCTAATTCATTGGTGGTACAGGCAACTACGGCGGGAGCTCGGCCACACTTCCAGAAATCAACACCAGTAGATGAAGTTGGATAGTAAGGCTTTTTGCTCTGCAGGCCTCCAGTTTCATATAGCTACTTACCCAGCTTTATTAGCCAAACACAATTCTAACACCTACCCCAAGTTTGCAGGATTTAAACACAAGCTCCCTGGGGTGACTGAGCCCAGGTCCAGGCCTCTGGACGAGGGGAGGCTGATAGCAAAGGGGCTCTCCAGGATGCAGTAGAGGCTGCAGATGTAGCATCCTGTCCTTTCACTGGACACTGCTGTGAAGATATTCCAGACTTGGGTGCGTTGCACACACGTATATCCCACGTGGGAGACAGATACCCAGTTACAGTAAGTAACCTTCCTTGCCCTGTTCAGTATGTTTGAACGGCAGGCCCAGGAGGACTCACTGGCACTCGATGCATTTCCTATCTACCTAAAGCAAAGGCGTGGGGTGATCGCATCAGAGCAGGTCCCTTTAGGGGCTTTTTATGTTGAATCAGAAGCTGCAAAGACACCCCCGTTTCCTTCTGTGAGTGACCTTTGAGACTGTAAGGGCAATATGTGCCCAGCAGCGGGCAGGGAGGGGTTATGAACAAGGCTGGTCTCCCGTGGTGCACTTGGCAGAACCGCCTGGTCTGACAGAGACATAGCAACGATTAGAAGTGCTAATTGGGCCTGGATGCTGCCTCTGCTCCAGCCGGCAGCCCTTTGAGTTTGTTCTCTGTGCAACACTGCTTGCTGGCTCAAGTGTAGCCTGATCCCGACCAGGAACGGCCTGTCTGGCAGTCAGAGCAGTGTGTGCTGCAGCCTGACCTCTCCCTTCTGCACTGAGGACAAGGGCAGTTGGTTCTGCTTTCTGTGAACTGGGTGCAGCCCTTGGACGCCTGGGCTGCTGGGGAAGGTTTGGAGGCCTAAACTGGTAGATTCCACCCCTGTCTCCCCAGTACCGCCTGGTGGTGAAGACGGCACTGAAGCTGCTGCTGGTGTTCGTGGAGTACACGGAGTCCAATGCCCTGCTCCTCATCCAGGCTGTCGACACGGTGGAGCAGGCTAGAGGTGAGCACCGCAGCCCTCTGACGCCCTGTGCCGGGGGAAGCCGGCTGTGAGCTGCAGTGTGCAAGCGCTCAGGATTGAAACGGGGTTCCCTTGGTGTTCTGGGGGCTCAGCAGCCACTGTGTGGTTCAAACAGTAACTTACCTGTGGCCTTCTCGCCTGTCCCTCCACATCCTCAGCTTCCTTTGTTGCCGTGTCTTGGTGCTCCCTGCCCAGAGCAGGCCCTTTGGGCAGCAGCCTTTCTCCTGGACTGGCATCCCCTGTTGATGCCCTGTCCAGCCTGAGCCAGCGGTCTCCATTCCCGGGGCACACCTCCTTCCTTCTCCAGGAACATGCACTCCCGCTGTCACTGCAGCTCACCCCAGCTCTGGGTAGTATTGCGCACCCCAGGGAGGGTGGAGGAGTACTGTGGGGGAATGGGTCAAAGTGCCATTCAGCTGCAGGGTGACTAGCCAGGGATGCCCCAGGCCAGGGGCAGTGTCTCAGGCTGGAGTGGAAGCTGCTGGTGCTCTGGTAGGAGGAGGCAGGTGGCTGCAGTTCTGGTTTCTGACAGGGCTGATCTGTGCATGCTACAGCGACCTCTAGTGACAGGTCCAGGTATTGAAGTGTTTGTCTAGTGCAGGAGTACAACAGAGTCCTGTGGCACTTTTAAAGACTAACAGATTTATTTATCGCATGAGCTTTCGTGGGAGAAAATCCCACTTCATCAGACGCTTTGAAGAT
>ML686049.1:1738218-1772895 GCA_007922175.1 Pelusios castaneus
TAATTAGTGTTGGCGCTTTCTGAGTGTCGGGGTTCTTTGGGTTGTGTTAGAAGCCAGTGGCTTCTGGAGCTAGAGGTCTGTGGAGTTCGGTAGGGGCCCTTACCTGCTGTCCTGCTGAGTAGGGAGAGCTGGCGCCCAGGCCAGCCAAGCACAAGGTCTGAAGCACAGCCCCTGAAGTCAGACCAGAAGCCCTGTGCTCTCAAGTTGGGTGGTATTGTTTTTTCTGCCCACCCCCTGTGGTTGCGCCAGGCAGCAGGTGGTCTTATTGAAGATGTTATGCATCCGACACAGATGTCAGCTTGGCTGCATGCATGAGTCTCTGTATGCGTGTTCCTTCAGGATTACCCCTGGCTCAGATCTTTGTGGGGACTCCGTTAGCCCAGTGATTTAGCGCCTGGCTTGGATCTTAAGCAGGGACTGAGTTAGCCTGGTGATCCTAAGTTGAGGTGCTCCTTCAGTTAACACTTTGGGTTCCCTTTAGCTCAGGTTATTTGTGAGGGCTCAGTTAGTTCAGTGACCTTAAGCCTAGGTGTACCCTGTGTGCAAGAAGGTGCCGGGCGAGGCTTTATTGCAACGTAGCACAATGCCAAACAATCTAGCTCAACAGATCTGTTGGCAGCATTTGTACTCTCAATTCAGTAGAACAGCTCAACTGACAGCAGGACTCTCCGTCACTCTCTAGGGCTGCACGAAATCTGGGCTCTTGGGCTCCTGCTTTTATACCCTACTCGGACCTACTGACTCGGCCCCCTTTGGGGTACAAATTTACCTTGATTGGTTCACATACCCCTTTTCTGATGCAACTCATAAATCTGATAGGTCCACGCATCACTGGACATTTCCATCCATCAAGGTGTCAGATTTGACCGAAACGTTACCTTTCGATTTGGCCAGAATGTTCCCTTCAGGTTTGACTGAAACCTTACCTTCAGGTCTGACCGAAACATCACCTTTTTCTCCTTGGCGCTAGGCTGACCCGACACCTCCCACCTTTCAGGTGCCTTTCCACTCTTGCTGTAGCTGTGGCTGCCTTCTTGCCAATTCCTGTGATGTCAGACTACTCCTGTCAACTTGACCATTTATCCAGCTCAGGCCTACTGGTTTGATCTGCTTCGCTAGGCCTTAAGACTTATTCCTGATCATTTCTACTTGTCTTTTTAATTTAACCTTTTACTTTCTCCTCCCCGCTCCTCCCCCCCCCCATTTTCCATTCCGAATATGCTGCAAAGGTTTGCCCTGTCAGCCGAGGGCTGAGGCAGGGAGCAGTTGGTACTTCTAGTACCAGTGAGTCAGTTTGGGACTAAGGGATGCACATGTTAACTGGGCATCTCAGTTCACCCTGAACCCCAGTGATGGCAGATAGTTGTTAATGCTGCACGGAGGGAGGGGTCTCCCCACTCTGAGCGACTTTTTCAGGCTGAATGCAGGCTTGGGAGACAGCGAGGCAACTGCATCTGTTTCCCAAATGTCAGGGTGACTACTCCGCCACTAGGGCCAGTGATGGCTTCTCGCTTGGGGAGGAAAATTCAGTTTCTGGAGCGTAATCATAGCAAATTCTGTGGCGGCAGAATTCCCGAGGCCCTGGTGGGAGCTGGCTCCATAGTTTTCAGGGGGCCCGTGGCCGTGATTTCGTTACAGCTGTCCTTAACCTTGAGATTTGCAGCAAATCCATGCAGTATCCAGGGATTCCGGGAAACTGGGGAGGAGCCATTTTTAATGGCTTTGAACAGGTTCCCTGGTGATGTCATCAGCCTGCCCAAAAAGGAGAGGCAATTACTCAAGGGCAGAAAGTGTCACCAGGCAAAGGGAGAGTCTCTGCTCTGTTAAACTATTCAGTTGCTCCACTGTCCTCTAGACTGGCTGCTTTCCCTGCGCCCAAAATGCATCCAACTGTGGGCTACAGGTGGCAGATGTCAGCAGCACACAGCAACATTGCATAGGGTTGCATGTGAGGAGAGGGCATGAAGGAGGGATGGTCTTTGGTTGGGAACCACAGTGTGGCAGCATCACCCCTGAGATGTGTGTTAGCCTGGTCCTGGGGAATGGTCAGATCCCTAGGCCAGAAGACGCTGTACATGAGTGTTGGCAGCTTTTGGGAGAGCTCCTGAACTAGAAGCTGCCCATAATGGGGCTTAGAGGTGTCAGATGTGGTGTCTGAGGCAGAAGCAGGGTGATTTGCTGAGTGGAGGGTGGCATGGCGGAGGGTGGCAGAAGCTGGGGTGTGGTAAGGATGAGCTGTGGACATTAAGTTCCCTCGTGTTCAGTAGCTCTGATGTCTAGCCAGGCCATCCTGATGATTATCTGCAGCGGTGGGAGGGGAAGGCTGCTGGGCCGGGGTGGCTGTAGGGGACATTGGCCTGAGACACAGATGACTCTGCATACTGTATGGTGGGGGTTGTGCTCTGATCTGAGAGATGGTCTGTCCCAGGACACAGCTGCTTCTGCTCACTGGGTGACCTGCAGCCCTGTGCCCTGCCCACATATGGCTGACTTTCCACTCCCTTTTGCAGAGCTCGCTTCTTGGAAAACCTGGCTTCGACCCAGAAGGAGAAACTGTCTGTGATGTTCAAGGGGCGTCAGGACATCCTCACCGAAGTCATGCAGGGGGACAACAAATTTGGTACCGAGCCATCCCTGACAGGTATGCTGCTCCTATGTGCCCAGTGCAGCTCCTATGTGCCCAGAGGGGACAGCATGGCCAGCAGGCACACACCTCCTCTCCCCCCCGCCCCATTGCAGACTGGCAGGGCCACCTGGCCAGGCATCAAACTTGCTTCCTGCCACTGCCTAGTGACTTCCAAACCCTCCGTCCTCAAGCAACCAGGAGCCAGGCTGCAAGGTCTCAGCTCACCCCTCTCCAGGGGCCCATGAGTGCTTGGGGCAGAGATCCAGCTCCGATCCTTCCTGCTAGAATAGACAGAATGATTCCCCTATGGTGGGGTGCATGCTTGGGGCACCTGGCAGGATTCCAGGCCCTTGGAGTTCTGCCCCACCCATGTGAGCAGTAGGAGTGCACACGGACATGGAGCACAGGATGTGGGGCTGCCTGTGCAGGTGTTAACCAGGCCACAGGGAGTGTGGACCACACCCCAACCACGGAAAACCCCCACCTTCACGCGCTGTGTATGCAGAACTACTTGGGGGGTGACAATCTGGGCCTTGGGCCAACCCAGACTCCCCACCTTCCCCCTGCCCAGCCCAGAGGAGCTGGGCTGCCTAACAGCTGTTATGTCTGGGCTGCAGAGAGGCTGGCGCTGCGTGAGAAGGAGCAGAACGAAACAGGGACTGAGCAGGAGCCTGGCCCAGCCTCCAGCAGCCCCTCAGCCAGGATCAGTCCGGGGAGAGATGAGAAAGGAGATGGAACATCAGGCAAGGACTATTCCTGGGACATCCCTGCACCCTCACAGACACCCTGTTCCACTCCCCCCAACACAAACTCCTCACACCCTGACCTGCCCGGTGCCTCCCGGAGCCCCCCTGCTGCTCGCTCTCGATTCCAGGAGTGTCAAGCAGCTGCCTGTCCTGCCATCCCAGAGAGGCTCATCCAGTACTGGGACGTGGCGCTGTGGGCCCTGGCGGAAGGGCCGTGGCAATCAGGGAGAGCAGGTGGGAGCCAGTGTCGTGTCTGAGCACCTGGAGCCCACTGCCAGGGAGGTGACAGTCTGGCCCGAACTCTGCCTCAGGGCCGGCCTGGCAACTGGCGTGCTGCTTTCCTGGCTCGTCCAGCGCTGGGCCTGGCAGCAGTGGGTACCTGTGCCTTTGAGAGCTGGGCCAGTGGGCGGGGAAAGGGCTCTAGCCAGGCCTGGCCTGACCTAGGGAAGTGGAGGAACAATGTGAAGCCTGCTGGGATGTGTGAGACGAGGCCAGCTGGGAGCACAGCAGGGAGTGCCTGTGGGAGGGTGAATGTCCTGGACACGCTCTGTCCTCTCCTTCCTCCACAGGGCACAGCGTCCCCCAGCAGGGCAGTGTCGAGCCCTGCAGCCCCATCTCCTCTAACAAGAAGCTAATACCGGACATAATGTTTGCCAAAAGCCAAGCGGAACCGGAGCAGGACCTGCTCTTCCCTGAGGCATTGGCGTCTTCCCAGCTCCGGCGAGAGGCTGGGGACCAGCCAAGCCAGGCAGAGCTGCAAGGCAGTCAGGGCCTGGAGACCACTGGGCCCCGTGGCAAGGCCCCTGACGGACAGGTATCCAGGGCCCAGGCCCAGCTCCTGCGCGCCCAGTCCAGTGTTGATGCAGAAGCCAATGCTCAGAACATGGAGGGGTTCCTCCTGACTCCATTTAAAAAGGATGCTGAGTTCACATGGGATCGCCCCATGCTGCTGAAGATCAAAGACTTGGACTTCTCAGACCTGTCTGAGGAGGAAGATTTTGATGCCCTCGGTAAAGGGGGGATAGGAAATGGCTCTTCCCATATGCCTCCTCCACCTCCTCCTGGCCCTGGGATACTGACTGCAGGAGGCCTCATGGCTCCACCCCCACCCCCTCCTCCTCCTCCTAGCTGTCCTCCACTTCCTCCTGGCCCTGGCTGTCCTCCACCCCCACTTCCTCCTGCTCCTGCTTGTCCACCCCCTCCTGCGTCACTGGGTTCCTCCGTACCAGACAGCCATTTCCAGGCCAAGAAGAAGAAGACAGTGAAGCTCTTCTGGAAGGAGCTGAAGCAAGCTGATGACTGCACTGGGGCCGGCCGGTTTGGCCAGGGCACCATGTGGGCATCTCTGGAGAGAGTTGAGATTGATGCTCCCAAACTGGAGCATCTCTTCGAGTCCCGAGCAAAGGACGCACCAAGTTCCAAGGTAGGCGGCGGGTGGGGGCCAGCAGGCTGATCCTGGTGGCCTGCAGTGGGTGGGGGGCTGTGGTTGAAAGCAACATCCTGGGTTGTTGATCCGCTCCATGCTGTCCCACGTTAGCCCATGGACTAGCAGGCTGCTGGGGGGGAAAGCAAAATAAATTCAGTTCATCACCCAACCCTCCTGACTATTTGCAGTGTGCCCCCAGTCCCCTGCCAATAGCATCCCAACTGCCTTCCCAGAGCCGTGCGTGGAGCACAGGTCTGAGAGTGGGAGAAGGGTTGGGATGAAATTCAGGTTTGCCATGTGCAGACAATTCCATGTTTTCTCCCAGGGTGTAACTGCTGCCCCAGCTTCGCTGTGTGAGAGGTTGGGACAGCGGGAGGGCTCTGAGGGACACTATACAACCAAGGGCCTGGGAAGCTCTGTTGGAAGTGTGCTGATGGACGTAGGTTGCCCTGCACAGCCAGAGCCCGACTCTAGAGGACCCATCACAGGAGGAGTTTCTGTAGTAGTCATTCTGTCTCTGCAGCTGGTACCCGGTTTAGGGTCCACTCCTCTTTGCGAGCAAGGGGGCCCAGGTGCTTATGTTACCTCAGTCTCCCAAGGTGCAGCTTGTCTTGTGCCTGCCATGGCCAGCGGCATCTCTGACGATCTGGGCCAAAGTAGGCGCTGTCGCTGTGGAGATGCTGACCCTAATGAAAGTGCGGTGGCAGCTGGAGTGAGCCGTGCAATGACCCTGCCAGCATGTGAAGCTGTGCACTGAATTAGGGCATTCAAAGTGCCAATTCCATGGGTAATCTCCTCACCTGTGGGGGTCGGGAAGGGGTGTAGCATCACATGATGTCCTGGGTGCATGGGGGGAGGGGGAAAGTGGAGTTGCCTTCTCCTGCAGCCACTGCATGGTCCCTGATCTGAATAAAAATTGTGGCAGAAGTCCTGTGTTGCTAGAATGCAGGGGCCACATAGACAGGATTGCCCGTGAGCTCCTAACCTGCCTTTCAGCCCCTTTTCCATCATTTCCCATTGTCCCCCTGAAGAAAGCCGCCAATGGGAAAAAGAGCACCATGGTCCTCGACCCCAAGAGGAGCAACGCCATTAACATTGGGCTGACGGTGCTGCCGCCTGCTCACATCATCAAGAACGCAATTCTCAGCTTTGATGAGTTTGCGATCAACAAAGAAGGAATTGAGGTGAGGTGGGAGCGGTTTCCCCTGAGCCAGGTCTTTGTGGCAAACATTTCCAAGTTTCTCTGTGAGTTACAGAGCTGATGAAATCCTGCCCTGAAAAGTTGCCCAGCCTGTCATGTCTTTCTCCTCAGCACTGCTGTGTGGTGGGGAAGGGCTGGTGTCTCCGTTCTGCAGAGGAGAGCTGAAGCCCAGAGAGGTGGAGGGATGGCGCAAGGCTGTCTGCATTGAATCGAGGTCCACCAATCCTGCACTAGGGTACCGACTGCTGGTTTGGCTCCTGAAAAGGCCGGCCATGCTCTCTTACCAGCTGTGTTCCCTGATAGTCCTTTGGCTGTAGGACAGCGTGTGGCACATGCTGGCTTTCCCAGAGTATAGGACCAGAAGGGCTAATCATCACTGCTAAAAAGTGCATCTTATTCTAGTTTGAATTCTGTTGACCGGCTTCCAACCACTGGCTCTCATTCTTTTATCAACTGCTAGGCCTCCGGTATCAGAAATCTTCCCATTGACCTCAAAAGCTGCAGATCCAATATTCTGCTAGAGGAGCCTTTCATATCATGCCCCACAACAGGGTTGTGATAATTAACTTGTCATTCCTTACAGATGTGTCTAGGGCAGCTCCCCGGCCCAGTCCTCAGCTTGGTTTCCCCGTTGAATTTCCAACATGGGAGGAGATTGCTGGGGGAAAGCAGCATGGCACATTATCTGACCCTAGCTAGCCTTTGGATGCTGCTGTGCTGGACAGCGAGATTCCACCACAGGCACGGATGGCTCTGTCCTTCCCAGACATCTTTGTCTGACAGTTGCTACATCTAGGTCAGGGGTGGGCAAACTACAGCCCATTTGAGCCTTCATCAGGCTCTCTAGCTGTGCCTGGCTGGAGCATGGCGGCCGCAGAGAAGCACTTGGATGTGGGCACCCCAACAAGGCCAAACCCTGAAGGCTGTGTGGGTGCCTCATGCCCTATCGTTGCTAGTCCTCATGTGGGTTGGAGCGGAGGGGTCAGTACTCTCCTCCATGGTCATGGCATGAGCAATGAACATCTCATCATATGCAACTCTTTAAGGCCACCACTGAAACCAGCTGGCCTGGCCCTTGGTTCTACTCTGTTTGGGCAGCTAGGCCCATCCTGCACCTCTGACACAGGGCTCCTTGTGTCTTACAGAAAATCCTGACCATGGTTCCTACCGATGAAGAGAAGCAGAAGATCCAGGAGGCACAGTTGGCCAATCCCGATATCCCCCTGGGGTCTGCTGAGCAGTTCCTGCTCACCCTCTCCTCCATTAGTGAGCTCACCGCCCGGCTCCAGCTGTGGGCTTTCAAACTGGACTATGAAAGCCTGGAGCAGGTAATGGAACAAACCCAGCCCGCTGGCTGCTTCCCCTGCAAACCCTGACATTTAGGAATGCAGGTTCCCCCGAGCTTTAGCAAGAGTGAATTCCCACTAGCTCTCTGCCTCCCAGCCATACCTGGAGATCATCAGCCACATATGTCCATCCCCAGGGCACTTCCCTCCCTCCCTGCTGTTTGGTTCGGTTCAGATATGCTCCCCCGCTGTAGGCAGATGGCCCAGTCCAGCCCTGCAGGGGCCAGCTTTCTATTCTCAGGGTTATGTCTAGACTGGCAAGTTAAGGAGGCTTAATTCGAACTAACTAAAGCCATGGCTACACTAGGCTTTAGTTAGTTCGAATTAAGGGCTTCCTTAATTTGAACTAATAAGTTCGAATAGGGTATTCAAACTAAGGGGTTAATTCGAACTAACTAGTTCAAATTAACCAATGTGGCCATGTTAATTCGAACTAATTTCTTATTCAAACTAATTCAAATTAACCAGCCATTGAAATGAATGGGGATCACCTAATTCCTAACATTCCAGTGTGGCCATGCTAGTTTGAATTAGTTAGTTCAAACTAACTAATTCAACTAAGTTTAGCAACTGTGGACATAGCCAGGTATTCTCCTGGCTCAGAGTAATTTTTCCTGGTATGTTCAGGTGAGTTCCACATCTCTCCTGCTGAATCCCAAGTCAAGGAGCCCTTGCTGAATTGTCCTGTGTCCCAGGGGGTGCGGGACCTGTGCTGGTTGTAGGTAGGCCCATGGCTCTCAAGGGAGAGGTGAATTCCGCAGCATGGCAGAGCATGCGTGGGCTGGAGCTGTGCATTGCTGATTTAGCTGGACATTCCCTTCTTAGGAGATCGCAGAGCCTCTGTTTGATCTGAAACTTGGGATGGAACAGCTGGCCAAAAACCAGACCTTCCGGTGCATTCTGGCCACCCTGCTGGCCATGGGCAACTTCCTCAATGGTTCCCAGGTGAGGAACAGGGGGGGAGGGGCCTTGGGTCTCCTACAGCCCCCAATGCAGCACTGCTGGGGGACAAGGTGCTGCCATCCAGGGTTTTTAAAAGAGATGCAGGGTATACAGCCCAGTGCCCAGATCCATGGCTGTGGGTGAGGGTGCAGGCAAGGAGCTAATGCATGAAACAAGGAATTCAGAGCTAAGGGCACTGGGTAGACTCAGCTCCTGAGAAAGGAGAGTTGACCAGGAAATAGGGAAAGGTGATCTGGGCTGCCTTGGCACTCGCTATCTCCATCAGTTCCTGCCCTTCCCACTGCTGAGTGTGTGCTTGGGTTCCAGAGCAGAGGCTTCGAGCTGAGTTACCTGGAGAAGGTCTCAGAGGTGAAGGACACTGTGCACAGGCAGTCCCTGCTGCACCACCTGTGCCACACTGTGGTGGAGCGGTTCCCGCAGACCAGCGACCTCTACTCCGAGATCGCAGCCATCACCCGATCGGCCAAGGTAAGTCACGCATCGGAACCAGCAGATGTTCTGCTTGGGCCTGGCTCCCCAGCTCGCCGACCTGGGGAGCGATGCCTGAGTCTGACTAAGTTGCTTGGCCTGCCTGGCGGCCGGGCCCCCCCCCCCCCCCCAATTGCTGCAGGCCCAGGGAAGACACTGGGAGTCATGGGCACTCGCCAGCAGCGAGTGGTCCCCAGCACAGCCAAGTGCTCATCTTCACTCCTGACTCAGGTTGACTTTGATGTGCTGGCGGAAAACCTGGTCCAGCTGGAGCGACGGTGGAAAGCCTCGTGGGACAGCCTGAAAGCCATTGCCAAGCATGAGACCAAGCCGGGCCTGAAGAGCAAGCTGACAGACTTCATGAAGGACAGCTCCCACAGGGTTGCCACTCTGAAGGTGGTGCACAGACGTGTGCTCCATAGGTTGGTCAGCTTGCTGGGCACAGGTCTTCAGCTCTTGCAGGGCTGGGAGTGAGTGCAAGCTGGCGGGGGAGACAGGGAAGAAATAGGAGGCTATGGGGTGAGGATGTTTGGCTGGGAGAGGAGGGGTGTACCTGGTCCCTGAAGAGGGGTCATGTTCCTTATTCCCAGTCCCCAAGGAGGGGTGGGTGAAATGCAGGGGGGGGTTCCTGATCCCAGAGGGCAGGTGTGAAGCAGAGGTGGTGTGTGGGGCTCGCAGAGCAGCCAGATGTTCCCAATCCTGGGGGAGGAGAGGTGGGGATATCCAGGCTGGTTCTAGGGCTCTCCCCATTCTGGTAGTGATTGTCAGGGCGGCCCAAGGTGGCTCCGGGATTTGGGGGGAAAGGGGGCCAGAGTTGTGTGGTGTGTCCCCATGTCTTCCCCTCACCCATGGCCGCCCCATCTCTTGGCAGGTTCCGTGCCTTTCTGCTGTTCCTGGGCTACCCACCAGTAGCCGCACGGGACATGAAAGTGACAGCCTTCTGCCAGCTACTGCGAGAGTTTGCCCTGGAGTACCGCACCTGCCGAGAGCGCGTCCTGCAGCAGCAGCAGAAACGGGCCACGCACCGCGAGAGGAACAAGACCCGGGGCCGGATGATTACAGAGGTACAGAGCCGCCCTTGGGGGCCAGGATTCCTGCTGGACACAGTCCCTCCCTGCATGCTGACCATCTCCTCTCTCCACAGATGGAGCGGTTCTCTGCCATGGCTGGCAGCACCAAGACAAGCCCCACCCTAGCTGTAGGTTCTGCCTGCTTGGAGCAGCAGGAGAGGGCGGGCCACGAGACCATGAAGAGCATGTTGAGCTCTACGCCAGAGCCCCACAATCGGCGCAGCAGGGCTGGTCGAGGTAGAAGTGCATGGCCCGCCTGGTGATGTTGATCTTGCTCCGTGGCGGTGGACCTCATAGGACCCCTAATCTGGTCCCTTGGCTGATGCTGATGTTCTTCTTCTCCCCGGTCAGGTGTGGGGCAGTCCAGCCCCTCTAGCAGCTCTCCAGCCCAGGATGACGGCTCTGGCTCCCCGGCTGATGCCTCTGATGAAATCATGGATCGTCTAGTGCAGTCTGTCACTCACAGTGCTGGCCCACGGCCAGGAGCTGCCAAGGAGCGCAAAAGGTCCCGTGTCAGCAGGAAATCCTGTAAGTGCCAGACACAGGGCTGGGCCTGAACCATGGCATCCCTGAGCGCTGCACCGGGAGAGGCTCTTCCTTTGCCCACCATGGCGGCAGTTGGGAAACAGGCACTATTATGTGCCAACAGAGCCACGGTCTGGGCTGCTCTTCAAGTGCAGAGCCTGTGGGCAGCAGTGCCTGGAGCTCCCACCCTTGGCCCCAGCTGAGTGGTGCAGAAAAGCCATGCAGGTTGGAGATGCTCCCACTCTGCAGACCCCAGCGTGTCAGCTGGCTCCTCGCCTAGGCTGGGCTGAGTGTTCGGCCGTGTCCCAGTTCGATAGAGGGCTGGGGGAGGGACGTGTCCTTGAGCCATTTGCCATCGAGCTGCACCTGGCATGTCACGCTACCCTCCGTGTTATTCCCTGCTCCTCATTCTCACTTTTCTCCCCAGTGAGGAGGACTCTGAAGAGTGGCCTGAGCGATGACTTGGTGCAGGCACTCGGCTTGGTGCCGGCTCCCGGGGTGGAAGTGTGACAGCTGCTGTGGCCAGCGGAGCTGCCGCAGAAAGAGCCTGCCTGGAGCTCCATGCCCCAGGCTGTGGCTGTGCTGAGGGGAAGCCCGACCGCCAATCCAGGACAGTGCACTGTGGCCTAGAGGAAGGCACTCACAGGCAGGACCATTGCTTGGGATGGCCGCAGCACCAGTTTGCTGCCAATCCCTTCTAAACCTCACCCGTTGGTGCCACAGGATGGGCACTCCCCGCACCGTGGCTAGTGCCTTCACCCCCACCCCTGTGGGCTGCCCGTCATCCATCCAGCCTGTGTTCTCCTGTGGTGCTGCTGCATGCCGAGCGGATTCGCTTTGGGGAGGCTGTAGCGTTTGAGCCCCCAGCTGGCAGGTGGGACGTGCGTTGTGGATTAGTTTTGCTCGTCCTGTCAAGGGAGGTGCCAAACGGAACAAGGCGTCCCTCATCTTGATGGCTCCAGCTTGGCCCAGGCAACGCTAGCTCACAGCACTGATGGAGATTTCGGGGGCCAGTCTGATTGCCTGACCTCATCGCACAGAACCATGGGCAACTGAGACATCCTGACCCGATCCCTGCACCTTACGGCGTGGAGGCTGGATGGTTGAATGACAAGGAAAGGGAATGCTCGGCCTGAGTACAGGGGGTCCTCTTAAGTAGTAGAAAACCCTCCATTAGGGCAGCGTCCATGGCCCAGTGGAAACATTTCTCCATTTGGTCAGCTGGCAAGGTGATCTCATCTTGTACCACACCTGTCTCTCTAGTGCTTGACTACCTGCTGCATCTGAAGCAGTCAGGACAGGCACTAGCCTCAGTGAAAGTACATTTAGCAGCCACCTCAGCCTTTCACAAGGGCGGGGGGAGCACCTCCCTATTTACGCACCCCATTGTATCCTGCTTCCACAAGGGACTGGAAAGGTTATACCCTACAGTAAGGTATTTCCAAGCCTACCCCATGGGTCGGAGCATCTTACGTCGCTGATGACAGTACCACCCTCCTAAAGGCTGCATCATCCCTAGACTGCTGTGGAATAGCTTAGTGGGTTGTGAACGTGTGTACGTTTCCATCCCTGCTTGGGATCTAACCCGAGTTCTGATGCAGCTGACGAGGCCCCCCTTTAAGCCGTTGGCCTCCTGTTCTTTACCTCTCATGGAAGGTGGCATTCCTCGTAGCTGCCACCTCAGCCAAGCGTGTGTCAGAGCTCAAGGCACTAACATCTGACACCCCCAAACCCTCCAGCGTTCTATAGGGATTCGGTCCAGCTATCCCTCACCCAGCCTTTCTCCTGAAGGTAGTGTCCCATTTTGACAGCACTTGAGATATTTTTACTGGTGTTTTTTTTTCCTAACCCTCATGCCTGTAATAGGGAAAGGGCGCTGCACTCACTGGATGTGCATAGAGCGCTGGCTTTCTACATTGATAGAACCAGACCTTTCCATAAATCCTCCCAGCTGTTTGTGGCAGAGCGGATGAGGGGAATGCCTGTCTCCTCACAGAGGATCTCCTGCATACGTACCTGCTACGAGTTGGCACATAAACAGCCACCACCTTTCTCAGCTCATTTGATGAGGGCTCAAGCCTTGTCAGTGGCCTTCCTGGCATACATCCCTACCCAGGAAATATGTAGAGCGGTGACATGGTCATCAGTACACACGTTCACAACTCACTAAGCTATTCCACAGCAGTCTAGGGATGATGCAGCCTTTAGGAGGGTGGTACTGTCATCAGCGACGCAAGATGCTCCGACCCATGGGGTAGGCTTGGAAATCACCTGATTTGGAATCGGCATGAGCAAGCACTTGAAGAAGAAAAAACTATTACTTTCATAACTTGTATTCTTTGAGAGGTGTTGCTCACGCCCATTCCTAATCCCACCCGCCGTCCCTTCTTGTCAGCACAGTTTGGCAAGAAGGAACTGGAGGGTAGGCGGCTCAACAGGCGCCTATATACTGAGACATAGCGGTACCCTGATGGGTTGATGCAGGCGTCCCCCTGGAGTGGCACCACTGGGGGAAAAGTCTCCCGATGATTGTGCATGCGGCGCGCTTACACCTGATTTGGAATGGGCATGAGCAGCATCTCTCGAAGAACATGAGTTACAAAAGGTAACCATTTTATTCCTTACTGCAAACCACTCTTGTGCACCCCAGTGACAAATTCAACACCAGGTGCTTTACTTACCATGTGCTGTATCAGTCCTTGTCTTCCCATGGCAGAAGGTTTTACCACCTCCCCAAGCACAGGGAGAAATCTCTCCTGCCTGAGCACCTGGGCTTTTCTGGCCTTCCCTTCACCTCTCCTTCCTCTTTTCAAAGGGTTCTCAGCTGACAAGCCAGCTACTCGCCTGCGGCTGAGCCAATTCCCTTG
Organism: Pelusios castaneus; assembly: GCA_007922175.1. NCBI lineage: Eukaryota > Metazoa > Chordata > Testudines > Pelomedusidae > Pelusios > Pelusios castaneus. The sequence continues at coordinate 1,751,457 of ML686049.1, forward strand.
CAAAGTGAACGGCAGATGGGGGTCAGCCTCAGGCACATCCTATTTCTGGCAGAAGAGATACTTCCAGAATACCAGCTTCGCCACTGTGTTGACGGCTCCAGCAATGCATTGGGTGTGCCAGCACTGCACAGCCCGTCTGTATCTGGGCCTTCTGGGAGACAAATGCTGCTGTCTCTTCCCATTACATTGTGCTGATGCCTGAAAGGACTTCTCAGACTTCAACTGATTCAGAGGCAGAGATGGTGTCAGCACAGGCAGGTGACCACCTGAGGGGAAGTGTGCCAGCTGCATGAGTGCACAGCACTGCTACTGCATCTGAATCAAAAGTACATTGGTAGGAGATACAGGGGCACGTCAGTGATAGGGGGAATCAAATGGATTTGCTTTAAAAAGAACCTCTGAAGGTAGGTTTCCTCTGTCTTCAGCTGCTCAGTCAGCCTGTGAACCTGCTACACACCACGGTGACTCTCAGAAATGTGCAGGACATAGTGGATGGATTTGCTGTGTTGGGGTTCTGAACTCTAGGGAGGTGATAAGTGGCATGCATATCCCTATTTTGGCACTAGACCACTTGCCACAACAGAGTGTGCAGGAGATGAGGTGGTTATGTAAACGCTGGTATCACTGGAGATGCTTTACTGCATTAGTGTGGACTGGGCAGGGAAGGTGCATGATGCTCACATCTTAAAGAACACAGGACTGTCCAGAAAGGTGCAAGCAGGACCTTCTTTCCCAACTGGGGGATTACCATTGGGAATGTTGAAATGTCAGTAGTGGTCCTGGGAGACCCTAGCTCTTGCTCCCCTGGCTCATGAAGGTGGACACTTGCTCGCTTAGCAGCACTAGAGAGCAATTCAACAACTAGTCAGCAGCTGCAGAATGGCTGTTGAAGGGACACTCACAAATAGGATCTTTGTGAGAAAAATATCCCAATACAGCTTCCTGCTGTGTGCTGCATAATATCTGCAAAGGAAAATGGGAGGGAGGGTTTCTCCAGGAGTGGAAGGCAGAGGTGGAGATGTTCTGCTGAGTTTGCACAACCGGACACAAGGCTATTAAAAGAGTTCAGCATGTAGCTATACTGCTCACAGGGGCTTTACTAGTGAGCCAAAGCAATGCATTGTGGTGCAGTGTGTTCTCTCTGGCCCTGCTATTGAGTGTCTGGTTAGGAATTGCATGGGGGCTAGTGCACATGTCTAAATATAACATTCTCAATGTGCCTGTTAAAATTGTGTTAGTCACTGACCTGACACTGTGTGTCATGCTGCACATTAACAAGGAATCAGTCACTTGCAGAACTGCTGGGCACTCTGCAGCATGTTGTGAAGTAATAAAGATGGTTTTTTGCTCAAAAGAGTAAAATTTTATTCTATAACAGTCTGTGTGATGAAAAGTCCACATACTTTGAAACCAAATTCATTAAAACATAATAAATGACTAGAATACAACTTTATCAAAGGGAAAGAACATTCATGTCCATTTTAGCTTCATGTTCGGTAACCATGGCTCTCGCAGGTCACTGTATGTGAGGCTGGGGCTGCCTTTAACGTCCACCAGGTTTGAGTGGTAGGGGGTTCAGTGCCCTCTGGTGCCATCACCCCAGTACATGGGGGGAAAAGCTTTACAGACTAACTAGTTCCTGTCCCTGTATATGTTCTCTGCTTAGCTCAAAGAAGAGCTGCCATTCTGTTTTGCTTCCAGCTAATTTCTTAGCAAAGTTATCTGAACTATGCACAGGGCACAGGCCCTTTCACTGGGTATTTATTGCATTTAGATTCAGTAGCTTGGTTAGTTCTCAGATCATTAATTTATAGCCTATCCCAGGCCGAGGCTGCGCATTTCTGTGGCAGGTTTCTTTTTCCAGGATAGTCATTTGCTGAGTTGCTGTGGGAGCCTGTCACAGGATGCACATCCATGCACCCCTAGGTTATGATCTATTTTCTGTTCACTTTTGCAATGTAATTGTATGGTTTGATGCCAATTATGCCATGCAAGATTCCCTTTTAAATGCTCTGCCTTATTGACATGGTATCATGTTTCCTGCAATGTCATGTATCTGCACAAAAGTGAAACATTACATCAGGGCTATCTCTCAGCACAGAGACTGGCAACGTGAGCTCTCAGGCTTGGGTGGAACAAAGGAAATCACCTTGGCCCCAGGAGAGGAGCTAAGGGGGGATTGAAAACAAATACAGATACTTGGGACTGGTAGGGCTTTTTTGCTGGAGAAGCTCCATCTTGAAGCATTCTCCAATTTCAAGAAAGATCTGGGCCCTGCCTAGTATTAGGCAGAGATTGACTGTAAAACCCATGTCTGCTGAACATCTTGTGGGTAATCTTGGCCCATGAGGTTAGGTTAGGTAGTGTTTGTGTTTTATATCCTTTATTTGCTTGTAACTCTTGACTACTTTATTAAATGATTGCATATTGATTTGCTATATACTCAAAATCATGTTAGAATCAATAAACTAGTTTGTTTTATCTAAAACTGAACTTTAGGGGTATGAATAAATGAGGCTGGGTATATCCATTTCATTGATAAAGGATGAACAAAGGTCTATGAGTCCACAGTGATTAGGAGAGGGTCTTGATTCCTATAGGATGGAAGTAGCTGGGGGCTGCAGGTGCTCACCAGGGGACTGGCCCATGAATGGCCAGAGGGCAAACACTCACTGCCTGGGACCGATTAAATGCAGGAAGCTAGTGTGGCCTGACTCAGGACTGCATGGGCACTTGGCGTAGTGGGGTAAGTCAGGAGCAGAGATTGGGCGTCTCAGCAGTGCACCGGACCAGCTGGCTGAGGCCGCACAAGAGAATCCATTCGTGTGGCAGGGTTCTCTTTCCAGGATAGCTATCCAATGAGGTGTTGTGGGAGCCTCTTGGACCCCATGAAATCTTATTCCTGTCATTTAACACAAAATGGATTTCTGTTCCCCACTTTCCACTAATACATGAGCCTGATAAGAATCCAGGATTAACAACACACCCTTGGGTAATCTGAGGCAGAGCACTCCAGAGAAACAACCTGGAAGCCTGGCAGTGTTTGGGTTTCCTTATAGAATCATAGAATCATAGGGTTGGAAGGGACCTCACGAGGTCATCTAGTCCAACCCCCTGCTAAAAAGCAGGACCACTCCCCCTAAATTATCCCAGCCAGAGTTTTGTCTAACCGAGCCTTAAAAATCTCCAAAGATGAAGATTCTACCACCTCCCTAGATAGCCCATTCCAATGCTTCACCACCCTCCTAGTGAGAAAGTTTTTCCTAATATCCAACCTTGACCTCCCCAGCTGTAATTTGAAACCATTGCTCCTTGTTCTGTCCTCTGTTACCCTCGAGAACAGCCTAGCTCCCTCCTCTTTGGAGCAACCCTTCAAGTAGTTGAAGGTTGCTATCAAATCTCCCCTCAGTCTTCTCTTCTGTAGACTAAATAAGCCTAGTTCCTTCAGTCTCTCCTCATAAGTCATGTGCCCCAGCCCCCTAATCATTTTTGTTGCCCTCCGCTGGACTCTTTCTAATTTGTCCACATCCTTTCTGTAGTGGGGAGCCCAAAACTGGACACAGTACTCCAGATGCGGCCTGACCAGTGTCGAATAGAGGGGAATTATCACATCCCTCGATCTGCTTGTTCAAATACGGCCTGGTCTACACTACAAAGCTAGGTCAATGTAAGCTGCCTTATGTCAACCTAGTTAGGCTCATGCTTACATTGAAGTTTGTCTCCTCATTGGTGTGAGCACTTTGTTACATTGATACCAATGTCTTGATCAATGTTGAGCCATGGTTAATGTACTGAGGTCAATGAACTGTGAGTGTAGACACTGTTACCTATATTGACCCTAACAGTCCTCCAGCAGCTGTCCCACAGTGCCCAATCCTGAGCACTGAGGTCACCATTTTTGACATTCCCTTCCCAGAATTTGGTCTGGTATGCCACTGTGCCTCCACTATTGCCCACTCCTAGACCCCAATTCACCCTACGTTGCTAGATGGACCTCCCCACCCTTGGGTTGGTCTACACCAGTGTGTAATTGGTCTCAGGCAGTGGGTGTGCATGCTACAGCCACTCAGGAGTTGGTTTCCCCCAGACACCACATCGGGTATTTCCATCCTGCAGGGATCAGGACCCTTCCCCAATCACCATAGGCTTCAGTTTGCACATTTAGGAGAAATGAGAATGCCCCAGTCTTGCCCTCGCACCCTCTAAAGTTCACACAGCTTTAGATAAAACAAACACTAGTTTGATTAGAACATGATTTTAAAGGAGTATGTGCTTTGATTTTCTGTAATCATTTAATAAAGTGGTTGGAGTTATCACAAGCAAATAAAAGATACAAAATGCATCCTACCCTAGCATCACTGTTTAGTCTCACTCTCTAGCTTAGTCTCATCATTCTTACCCACAAGACTGGCTGCTGCTGCTGGTGGTGGTGGTGGTCAGCCAGTCTTGGCCTTCCTGGCTCCATGGATAGGTTCAGTCTCTTGGAGTTCTCAAGATGGCGTTTCTATGGTAAAAAGCCCCTAGTAGAACAAAGTGTCTCTGCTTGTTCCCAAACCCTCTTCAGCCTCCTCCTCCTCCTGGGCTGAGGTGATTTTCTTTGTTCAGCCTGAGCCAGGGAGCTCAATTTGCATTATCTTTGTCATGGACGTCTGCAGCTCCATGCTTAGAGCCTGGAGTCATGTAGAATACCTGGAAGCATGCATCACATCTGTATCCCTACATGATGCTATACGCATACATACATGCTGCATCCATGACATAACGTAGAGTATGCTACATGTAAGCTGATTGGGGGAAGTCCAGGGCGTTCAAGCCCTTCCTCGGGCCGAGGCTCCGAGGAAGGCCAAAGTTCTGGCTAGTCTGGCCCCAGGAAAACACCAGCCGTCACAAACACTTAAGTAGTTCTAGACTCCTTCAATGGCATTGGCTATCAACGTGCCTGCTAGGTTGGGCATAACAGGTTTCAAGAGTCAGTAGCCTCCAGCCGTGGGGCGGGGCAGGGCAGGGCAGGGCAGGCACACAGCGTAAGTAGCCCCTGGGTGGGGTGGGGTGGGGTGGGGTGGGGCAGGCACACAGCATCAGTAGCCCATGGCCTGGGATGAGTAGCAGGCCCGTACAGGGCAGGAACACTGCTCAAATCCCTCAACAGTTATGGTGGGACGGTTCAAGCACTCTGGGTGGTTGGGAAAAGAGGATGGAGGGGGACACAGACCCACCCAACTCCACTGTGTTCCAGCCCAGGGCCCTATCAGTGCCAGAGAGGTCTGCTAATGGGTCAGTGGGGCTCCAGCCACAACACACAGACATCGGTTTGCTCCAGCTTTCAGCTGAACTGTGGTCAGTTGCCTCTGAGCTACTTCCTCCCACCCTGAGCCCAAGTACTTGTCTCCAAAGGGGGCTCCTCTGGATAGACAGCCCACGGGATCCCCTCTAGGCCTTTGCTGTCTATGGGCGGCAGGTTGGGGAACTCCTCAAGTCCATGGGCAGAGAGCAGCTCCTCCAGGTCGTAGGGTCCCTCCACAGCCAGTTGTTCCTCCTGGATTCAGGGATCCTCTGCACAAAGAGAAGCTCCTCCAGGTTGCAGGAGCCCAGCGGCTCCTCGGAGTCATTATCTTCCCCAAGCTCTGGCGAATCCTTGGTGAGGGGCAGCCTGTCAGGGTTCCAGCAGGCCCTGGGACATCTCCCCCAGTCCACAGTATCCCCACTCAGTCACTAGGCCTGGGAAAGCCACCGGGTCTCCTACCAGATGAAGATGGGGGCAGCTCCATGGTAGGAAGCCAGTCTTGCCCAGCTCACAGCCTCAGAGAAGACACATTCTTCCCCTGTGGCAGCTTAGCCCCTACTGAGTTGCCTGGCTGGGCTTTTATACAACCCCTTCCTGTCCTGATTCTGCCCCTCTGCTTCTGGGGCCTGAGCCCTGCAATTCCTGGGTCTGTCCAGGAGGGGCGTTCAGGCCCTTCCTTGGGCCGAGGCTCCAAGGAAGGCCAAAGTTCTTAGCTACAATACGTGCATTCATAAAGTAACCCCTTGCATAGCATAATTGGCATTAAACCATACAATTTCACTGCAAAAGCCAGCAGAAAAGTTACATAGATCAGTCTAGGGGTGCACAGATGTGCATCCTGTGACGTTACTCCAACACACTGTTGGGTTTTGAATTAATATTAATCACTCAGGGAAAAGATCCAGGCATCTCAGCTGGAATCTTTGCTCAAGAGACTGCAGCAGTGAGAAAAGCAAACAAAATGCTAACACATGTTTTAAAAAAGGGAGAATAATCCTAAAAATATTATGTCTATATATTCATCGCTGGTGCACAGAGGTGGCCTTTGGCTATTGGGGGCCCTAGGCGAAGGCCCATTGTGGGTCCCACTATAGGCCCACGGGGGCCCCCTCTGTGGCCCTGCTCCTCCTGCTCTGCCAGTCTCCCCGCCCCCTCTCTCCCACTGCACAGCCCCAGCTCCCTTCTACGTGGTCCCGGCCCTGTGAGCCAACGCCTCCTCGTGCTGTCAACCAAGGCAGAAACGGCTTTTGGGGTAGACAAAGTAGGCAATGGGGCCCCTTACTGTTCGGGGCCCTAGGCGTGCGCCTGCTTCGCCTACCCCAAAAGCCGCCTCTGCTGGTGCACACTCACTTGGGATAGTGAGCTCAATATTGGTGACCTCAGCGCAGACAAGCCAGCCAATCCTTTAATGACTAAAACTTGTGGTAAAGACGTTGTGGTAAAGAACCGCTTTGCAGCACTACAGACGGGAGATGAGGTGGAAAAGGAGAAGCCATGCACCCCCGATGTTGGGAGGATCACAACCATCACACCGAGGAGAAAACGTCGGGTTGTGGTGGTTGGGGACTCTCCTCTGAGGGGGACGGAGGCACCCATCTGTCACCCAGATAAGGCCTCTCGGGAGGTATGCTGCCTGCCAGGGGCCCGTATCCGAGACGTTACGGAGGGATTGTCGAGAATTATCCGTCCCTCTGACTACTACCCCATGCTACTCATCCATGTGGGAACCAATGATACTGTGAGAGGTGACCCTCTGCAGATCAAAGGTGACTACAGGGCTCTGGGAGCACGGGTGAAGGAGTTCGGTGCACAGGTGGTGTTCTCCTCGATCCTTCCGGTCAAGGGTAGGGGCCCGAGCAGAGACAGATGCATCCTGGAGGTGAATGCCTGGCTGCGGAGATGGTGTTACCGGGAGGGCTCTGGCTTCCTCAACCATGGGGTGCTGTTTCAGGAAGAAGGACTGCTAGGCAGAGATGGACTCCACCTATCCAGGAAGGGGAAGAGCGTATTTGGAAGCAGACTGGCTAACCTGGTGAGGAGAGCTTTAAACTAAGTTCAAAGGGGGAAGGTGACCAAGGCCCACAGATAAGTGAAACTGAGGGAAACCTGGGGGAAGGGATGGAAATTGGGGGATGCTGGGGCTGTAACAGCAGGAATAAAAGAGAGGGTAGTTGGAACTGGGGGGGGGGGAAATCAAATAATTGTTTTTTATTTCCTGATGAAGTCATAATACCTAAGGCGAGTGGGGAAGGAGGACACCAGGAGAAATTGCAAGGAGGAAGATGTGACAGGAGGGAGAGTCGACAGGGCAAAGTAGGGCAATGGGCCCAGTATCTTAGGTGCCTGTACACAAATGCGAGGAGCCTGGGAAACAAGCAGGAAGACTTGGTAGTACTGGCACAGACAAGGAACTATGATATAATTGGAATAACAGAAACGTGGTGGGATAACTTGCATGACCGGAGCACTGCCATGGATGGATATAAATTGTTCAGGAAGGACAGGCAGGGAAGAAGGGGGGGGGAGGAGTAGCGCTATATGTAAAAGAGCTGTATGACTGCTCGGAGCTCCACTATGAAAGTGGAAACAAGATGGTTGAAAGTCTGTGGGTTAAGTTTAGGGGAGAATGCAACAAGGGGGATGTTGTCTGCTACAGGTGTCTGCTACAGACCGCCAGACCAGAAAGAGGAGGTGGATGAGGCGTTCTATGGACAACTAACAGAAGTTTCCAGATCGTCGCAGGCCCTGGTTCTTATGGGGGACTTCAATTATCCTGATGTCTGCTGGGAAGATAATACAGCAGTGCACAGGCAATCCAGGAAGTTTTTGGAGAATATTGAGGACAACTTCCTAGTACAAATGCTGGAGGAACCAACTAGGGGCCTTGCACCTCTAGACCTATTGCTCACAAACAGAGAAGAATTGATCGGGGAAGTAGAAGTAAATGGCAACCTGGGCAGCAGCGACCATGAGATGGTAGAGTTCCGGATCCTGATCAATGGAAGGAAGGAAGAAGCAGAACACACACCCTGGACTTCAGAAAAGCAGATTTTGGCTCCCTTAGGGAGCTGATGGGCAGGGTCCCATGGGAGGCTGATCTGAAGGGGAAAGGTGTCCAAGACAGCTGGCTGTATTTTAAAGAAACCCTGTTAAAGGCACAGGAAGATAACATTCCGATGTGCAGAAAGAACAGCAAATGTGGACGGCGACCAGCGTGGCTTAGCAGGGAACTCTGCGGGGAGCTGAAACATAAAAGGGAAGCTTACAAGAAGTGGAAGCTTGGACAGATGACAACGGAGGCATATAAAGATATTGCTCGGGGCTGCAAGGATAAAATGAGAAAGGCCAAAGGACAATTGGAGTTGCAACTAGCAAGAGATGTGAAGGATAACAGAAAGGGGTTCTATAAGTATATCAGCAACAAGAAAAGGATCAGAGGTGGTTAAGGTCCCTTACTGAATGGGGCAGGCATCTTTGTGGAGGATGATGCGGAAAAGGCTGAAGTACTCAATGCTTTTTTTACTTCAGTCTTCACAGGGAGGGCCAGCTCCCAGGCTACTACACGGGGTAACGCGGACTGGAGAGAAGAGTGGCCCTCGGTGATGGAAAGTCAGGTTAGGGAACACTTAATGAAATTGGATGTGCACAAGTCCATGGGGCCGGATGAACTGCATCCGAGGGTGCTGAGGGAGTTGGGGGAAGTGTTTGCAGAGCCGCTGGCCATTATCTTTGAGAACTCGTGGCGAACGGGGGTGGTCCCGGAGGATTGGAAAAAGGCAAATATAGTACCTATCTTTAAGAAAGGGAAAAAGGAGGATCCGGGGAACTACAGACCGGTCAGCCTCACCTCAATCCCTGGGAAAATCATGGAGCAGGTCCTCAAGGAATCCATCCTGAAACACTTGCAGGAAAATAGAGTGATCAGGAACAGTCAACATGGATTCACCAAGGGTAAATCGTGCCTGACCAACCTGATTTCCTTCTATGATGAGATGACTGGATTTGTGGATGCGGGAAGAGCCGTTGACGTGGTATACCTTGACTTTAGCAAGGCTTTTGATACAGTTTCCCACAGGATTCTCATCAGCAAGTTAAGGAAGTATGGGTTGGACAAGTGGACCGTAAGGTGGATCGAAATCTGGTTAGATCAACGGGCTCAGTGGGTAGGAATCATGGCTCAATGTCTGGTTGGCAACTGGTAACGAGTGGAGTGCCCCAGGGGTCGGTCCTGGGGCCGGTTCTATTCAACATCTTCATTAATGATCTTGATGATGGAATAGACTGCGTGCTTAGTAAGTTTGCGGATGACACCAAGTTGGGGGGAATGGTAGATACTCTGGAGGGCAGGGACAGGATCCAGGGAGACTTGGACAAATTGGAACACTGGGCCGAAAGAAACCTCATGAGGTTCAACAAAGACAAGTGCAAAGTCCTGCACTTAGGACGGAAAAATCCCATGCACTGCTACAGGCTGGGGACCAATCGGCTAAGTAGCAGCGCTGTAGAAAAGGACCTGGGAGTTATGGTGGACGGGAAGATGAATATGAGCCAACAGTGTGCCCTTGTTGCCAAAAAGGCCAATGGCATATTAGGCTGCATCAGTAGGAGTATTGCCAGCAGATCGAGAGATGTGATAATTCCCCTTTATTCGACATTGGTGAGGCCGCATCTGGAATACTGTGTCCAGTTTTGGGCTCCCCACTACAGAAAGGATGTGGACAAATTAGAAAGAGTCCATCGGAGGGCAACAAAAATGATTAGGGGGCTGGGGCACATGACTTATGAGGAGAGACTGAAGGAACTAGGCTTATTTAGTCTACAGAAGAGAAGACTGAGGGGAGATTTGATAGCAACCTTCAACTACTTGAAGGGTTGCTCCAAAGAGGAGGGAGCTAGGTTGTTCTCGAGGGTAACAGAGGACAGAACAAGGAGCAATGGTTTCAAATTACAGCTGGGGAGGTCAAGGTTGGACATTAGGAAAAACTTTCTCACTAGGAGGGTGGTGAAGCATTGGAATGGGCTATTTAGGGAGGTGGTAGAATCTCCATCTTTGGAAATTTTTAAGGCTCGGTTAGACAAAACCCTGGCTGGGGTGATTTAGTGGGAGTGGTCCTGCTTTTTAGCAGGGGGTTGGACTAGATGACCTTGTGAGGTCCCTTCCAACCCTATTATTCTATGATTCTATGATAAAGGTTTATTATGAAAAGGAAAGAAACAAAATATGAGAGAGGTTAAAGGGGTAAAGTGAATCACACACATACAAATGATTAAGAGTCCATGTAAAGCAAGTCCTTGGAAGAATTTGTAGTTTGCAAGCTTGTATAGATCCTTTGGTGTACACCCAGCCAATGTTCCCTCTAAGGTTTGGCGGCTTGTGTGCAAAATTTTCAAGCCGTGTGCAAAACTTTTTCTCAATAAAATTTTTGTGTAAACTCACACGACAGAAATTATAGGCATTAATTGAAGTTAAAGTAATTGTAAATAGAATTAATTAATTGTGTTTAATTGAATTTGAATGAATTTTGAATTGAAATTTAATTTTTAGAAAGGTTTTTATTTAAAATTAATTTTTTAAAAGTTTTTTTTAAAAAAGGAAGGAAGGAAGAGAGAAAAAGAGAGAAGGAAGGAAGGAAGAGAGAGAAAAAGGAAGGAAGAAAAAAAGAAAGAGAGAAGGAAAGAAGAGGAAGGAAAGAAGAGAAAGAAGAAAGAGGAAGGAAAGAAGAGAAAGAAAGAAAAAAGAAGGAAGGCAAAGAAGAGAAAGAAGGAAAGAAAAAGGAAAGCAAAGGAGAGAAAGAAGGAAGAGAAAGGGAGAGAAAAAAGGAGAAAGAAGAAAGAGGAAGGAAAGAAGAGAAGGAAGAGAAAGGAAGGAAGGAAAGAAAGAAAGAGAAAGAAAAAAGAGAAGGAAGAGAAAGGAAGGAAGGAAGCAAAGAAAGAGAGAAAGAAGGAAAGAAGAGGAAACAGGAAGAGAAAGAAGGAGGAAGGAAGGAAGAGGAAAGAAAGAAAGAAAAAAGAAGGAAGAGAAGAAAGAGGAAGGAAAGAAGAGAAAGAAAAAAAGGAAAGAAAAAGGAAGACAAATAAGGAAAAGAGAAAGAAGGAAGAGAGAGAGAGGGAGGAAGAAAGAGAAAAGAAGGCAGGCAAAGAAGAGAAAGAAGGAAGAGAAAGAAAGAGAGAAGCCAAGGCCTCTGGCGGGGGAGGACCCTACCGCGGCCCTGGGAAGCCGCCGGTGGGGCGGACCAGACCCCAGCCCCGGAGGCTGATCCCAGCCCCGTGCTGGGAGGCCGAGGCCGTGGATTAGCCCGGCCGCGGCCCCAGGCTGGGAAGTCGAGGCGGTCGGCAGGTGGGAGCCCGGAAGCCCGCCGCGGCCGCAGCCACCCCACCGCCCCGGCCGCATGGGGCAGGCGGGCAGGCCCGCGCTCCTGACCCTAGCCTGAGCCTGCCTGTCCCGCCCCGGGGGCGGGGAGGGCCAGCCCAGAGGCCGGGCGCAGGCCGGGTCTGCCGCGGCAAAGCCGCGGCCCCGGGGGTTGGAGGGAGCAGCAGGGGCTGCCGGGCTGCGCGGGGGTCCCTCATTGCTGCGCGGGGGGTGCAACGGCCGCTGCGTGGCCGCGCACCCGTGCAGCTTAGAGGGAACACTGCACCCAGCAGTACCTGGGTGGGCCTCAGTTCTTTGTTCAGTTGCAGATGAATAGATGGGTGTTGGCTGAAGACAAAATGGAGTTGGATGTAGCTGCATTTATCACCTCTGGCCTTTCCCATGCTGTGTGGAGTTTTTACAAATCAAAATGGAGTTGAGTCATATGGTCACATGGTCAATCCTGGTGACACACTGAGCCCATTTTACCTGTGGTTCACTTAATGGGCCATTAAGGAGACAATGGCTATAGACATCCAGACTGGGGAGTTCCACAGAATCACATAAGTTGAGTACAGATATAAGAAACATATTCCTAACTTCTAATACAGATGCATTATCTACACATGACCAATATAACCATCCCTAACAATCTATTCACTTTCTATTGGTACCAAACATGACATATCTCATATGGAGTATTGCAATTATGAAATATTGATATGAAATAGTATCATACATGGTCCCCTAAATCCAGATCCTCCCTCATGCAAAATTGATGCAGAAAGAGGTGTCACCTAGACACTGCTGAACGCATCACCAAAAGTTTGTACCTGGTTGTGTATTATTACAGCTTTTAACAAGTTTTAAAGATTTTACAAAGTATCAGGCACATGGTACATTATCCCTCCTAGATAAGGTATCTGCCATTAAGTTTTCTTTCCCCTTAATATGAAAGTAGCCTAGAATTGGTTTCCTTCACCTTATTCAACCATACTACAGGTGTGTGGTTGCTTAGTACAGTGAATTTCCTGTATAAGTATAGCCTGAGATGTTTAACAGCACACACAATGGCAAAACACTCCTTTTCAATGGTAGCATAATTTTGCTTAGTAGGAGTCAGTTTTTTGCTTAGGTATGCAATGGGATGGCTTTTCCCATCCTCCATTTCTTGCATCAGCACTGCCTCCAACCCAATGTTGGAACCATCCATGCACAGCTGAAATGGTTTGTTGAAGTCAGGTCTGGCCAGGACAGGTTCTCTAAATAAGACCTCTGTGATGTTCTGGAAGCCCCTTTCACAGGCCTCTGTCCATATCACCTTGTCAGGCTTTCCCTTCTTTGTAAGCTCAGTTATTGGGGCAACAATATCACTAAATTCTTTTATAAGCCTCCTATAGTAATTGGCAAGGCCAATAAATTGTTGGACTTGCTTCTTAGTTCTTGGAGCAGGCCAGCCTTATATGGCTTCTATCTTTGATGGTTCAGAGTGAATGACCCTGTTGCCCACTCTGTGCCCCAAAGAGGATGCCTCAGAAGTCCCCATCTTGCATTTGGAAACCTTGATGGTCAGATTTGCCTCTCTAAGTTTCTGCAACAAAACTCCCACATGGTCCTGCCAAAAGCCACTGAAGATGGCTAGATCGTCTATGTAAACCTTGGCAAGAGACATCAGGCCCCTTAAGACTTCGTTTATAAGTCTCATAAATGTGGTTGCTGAATTCCTTAACTCAAATGGTGGGACCTTAAACTCATGCAGACCAGATTCCACCATGAAAGCAGATTTTTCCTGGGTACCTGCGTCTAAGGGAATTTGCCAGTACCCTCAAGTCAGATCCAATGTACTTATGAACTTCGCCCCTCCTAAGGCAGTGATTTTCAAACCCCAGCTTGGGACACAGTACTGGGTTGCAGAACCTCAGGTACTGGGTTGTGGTTCCCCCTGCTGCCACCACAGAAACATATTGCTGAAAGATGTAATTGTTGAGGTGCAGACATAAATGGTTTTTTTCAACTGGGTCCCGAGGAAAAGAGTTTGAAAACCACTGGAAGGTTTCCAACAGGTCTTCTGTCCTGGGCATAGGATGTGGATCGGGCTGTGTGATAGCATTCTGTGGCTAGACAGTTCAGTATTCTGGGGCATGGGGAGGCAGGCTGGCTCCAGAAACTCTGGGCTGGCTTGATCCCAAAATAACACCCTTGTTCCCCTTTGGATGGTGGAGACAATCTGTCGCATCCTGATGCTGTCATCGTGGGGGGACGCAAATCCAGCTGGCAGCACCAAGAGCTGGGGGAAATGGCAGGGCATGTCATCACCTCACATAAGTAGATTCAGCGTAGTGGCCTAGGGCTGAATGGCCCAAGGACAGTTCCCCTTTTACCCCACAAGGTCCCTCCTCCAGAACCAAGACCGTGGCATGTTGGGAGTTTGTTTTGCTGCTGACCCTGTCCTGTGCAGAGAGGGTGGCACTCTGCAGGGCTGGCAGTCTGGCATCTTTCCCCCTCCCAGCATAGTCACCTGGCACTGATCTGCTTTACAGCTGTCAAGAATGTCGGGGTTCAAAACAGAATGAGAGACGGCTATGGAGGATAGGTCCATTGATGGCTATTGGACAAGTTGGTCTGGGATGTGACCCCGGGTGTCTCTTCAACCTCTGACTGCCAGGTGCTGGGACTGGATGATGGGATGGATCATGCAATAAGTGCTCTATCCTATTCCCTCGCTCTGTAGCACCAAGCACAAGCCACTGGATGCAGACAGGATACTGGACCTACAAGCTGCTAGCTGGACCATTGGTCAGACCGAGTATGGCCATTCTTATGACTTGTACCCGCACTAGGACAGACACACCCTCCATTATATAAGTTCCAGAGGAGTGGCCGTGTTAGTCTGTGCATAGCAAAACAATGAGAGCCCTGTGGCACCTTAAAGACTAACAAATTTCTTCGGGCATAAGCTTTCGTGGGCTGCAACCCACTTTGTCAGTTAGAAGGTCTGATGAACTAGGCCCTCTGTATCTCATACACAGCTCTGAGGGCTGAGCAAAACCTACAATGGGGACAAAGCCAGGCACTGGCCTTGCTTTACTGGGATGCCAAAGAACCCAAATTCCGCCTGCAATCGGCTCACATTTATCCATGCCATGTCCTACTCTCACCACTAGGAGGCAGCATGCCCATTTGCACTAGGGCGAGGATGGGCTGATGACCCTGGATACGGCCTTCCTAGTACCAGCCCTAATCCTGCTATCACACATGGGTACCTATAGGGAGGGACTGCAACGGGGGGGGAGCACAGACGCTCGGGGCAGGTATGTACAGAAAGCTCTTAGTTGCTGCGTGGTGTTCTGCACCTTCCCGACAGGATGCTGTCCGGGCTCGGGGACCTGAGAACCACCTCCCCGTAGCCTCAGGGAGCGGACAGCCAGGTGGGAAGGGCAGTTGCTGGGACAAGAGGCAGTGCCAGCGTGATCAGCTGAAACAAAGCAAAAGCAGGGGCTGGGTCCCAAGCACATTTCCTGACACTGAGATCTTGCAGGAGCGAAAGGCTGTCCCAAGGGCCAGAGGCCATCGCTCAGCTTCTTGAACAATGGCTGGCCTAAGCAATTGAAAACACACCATTATGCTGAGGACAGTGATGCTCCAGCCAGGAGAACGGGTGAGGTGTGACTGAAGAGGCTTCTTCCTCTTGAATGGACGGGGAGCAGCCCTATTCCTGCCGGTGGCATCTGGCTGTCACAGTTCCTGCACCCATGGTGTGAGGCTTGAGCAGCCGTTTGCACTTTGGCTAGTGTTGGCTATGCTATGCGGCTCTCCCAGAGCCCTGGGTCCAAAAAGAGGCCAAGCACTGGACAGCAGGTGTGGCCACTGGTCAAGACCAGGGACATTGGCAAAGCTTTGGTTCAGGGCAGCCCAGAACTGGGTAGCAAGGCTCTACTGATGACTCCCATTGACAGTGGCCAGCACCAGACACTTAGAGGAAGATGCAAGAGTCCTGATAGGTGCCATTTATGGGCTAAGAGGACATTTCTTCCTTCACTGCTCAATTAGTGGTTGCCTCATGTCCTAAAGCAGTGGTTCTCAACCTTTTGTGGATCACGACACACTTGGCAGCATATTGTGACTCTACAGGACACACCAGCTCACTCCCTCCAGGCCAAATCCAGCCATCTCCCTGGCTCTCCATGACACATTTTCCACTGTGTGGTGATACAGTAATGTGTCCCAACACAATGGTTGAGAATCAGTGCCATAAAGCACCAGGGTTTATGGCCCCTAAAATGGTTATCCTTGCTATTGCCATCTTCCATTGAAATGTCTAATTCTCTTCAATCATCTGACGGCTTTGGCCTCAGTGATACCTTGTGGCAGTGAGTTCCACAGGTTTTGTATGAGGTGTAGAAAAAGTATTGCAGCTTTAATTTTACGGCCTTCATTTTCATTGACTGTCCTTTTGCTCTTGTATGATGTGGAATGAGAAGGACTTAATTTGCCTTCTCTTTACCATTCATCACTTTTTTTCTATCGTGTGGCCTCTTTTTCATCACCCCCCCAATTAAACAGTCTAAAAAATGCCATCTCTCTTCTTTCTAGGCCTTCCAGTCCTGTTCAAAGAGGGCACAGAAGTGAATGCCATACTGCAGTTCAGGTCATTCAATTGCTTTATGTATCAGCACCTGCCATCCACTTCTGCAAAGGAATCTGAGAATCTATTTTATGGATTAATTGATTCCTAGGTCAGAAGGGACCATCGTGCTAAACCAGTCTGACCTCCATATCACAGGCCAAAGAGCCCATCCAGTGACTCCTTCATCCAGCCAACATCTTCTGGGTCAGGTTGAGCAGACCTTTTAGAAAGAAACATCCAGTTTTGATTTAGTGACTCCATGTCCCTCAGTAAGGTTTTCCAGTTTTTAATTACCACACTGTAAAGGTGTGTGCCTTATTTCCAGTCTGAATTTGACTTTATATTCCAGCCAATTCTCATTCTGCCTTGTCTGCTAGCTTAAAGAGCCCCTTCTGTCAGAAATCTTCTCCCATGTAGTTGCTGACAGACTGGAATCAAGTCACTTCCTAACCTTTTCGTCACTTTAATGCAGTGTTGTTGCAACTGGGTTGTTCTCAGATATTAGAGAGAAAAGGTGGGTGAGATAATATCTTTTATTGGTCCAGCTTCTGTGGGTGAGGGAAACAAGCTTGCGAGCTACACAGACAGAGCTCTTCTTCAGGTCTGGAAAATACATACAGGGTCACAACTAAACAGAAGGGGAACAGATAGCATAGGTAGCTAACACATATTTCAGGGGACCAGTCAAGACGAAGCAGCCTGTTAACACCTCTCCAGTCATAGGGAGAAGAGGGGGAGACAAAAAGAAGCTGTGGAATCCTGGGGCGGAAGAGTAAGTGGGTTACAGTGGGCCATAAATCTGAATTTAGCTCCTATGTCCTGTGCAGGTTTCTTTTGTGGCTGAGGACTGATGGGCCAGAGTGGCCGCTTTGTGAAAAGTGTTCAGTCACAGGTGATCGGGGGACTGGGCTTGTATCATTTTCCTGTGTGAGTTCAGTGAGTGTCTGGTTTCACCCATGTAGTTGTTATTGGAGCACAACGTGCACTGGATGAGGTATACCAGGTGTCGTGATAGGCATGTGCAGGACCGTGGATCTTGAAAAGTGTGTTGGGGTTGGTATTGATCATTGTAGCCAGTCCTTTTTTTGTTTAAATAAAAAAATTTAAAAAAAGATGCCGGTAGTCAACCCGATCGGATCCAGCCCCGACCCCCCCCTGGGGCTGGGCTGTGGAGACAGCCTGATCTGACCCCAGCCCCGGCTGGGAACCCAGGGCTGCTGGATCCAACCCCGGCCAGGGACCTGGGGCTGCTGCTGGTCATGGCAGAAGCGGGGGCCACATCACAGTGAAAAGAAAGGTGCCAGTGCTCTGTGCCAACACACAAACAAGCACTGATCATAGGAGTGGTGGTATGTTTTTGTGTTCTGCATCTGTTGTTCTGGGAGGATAGCGAGTTGGTGTGTCCTGGTCTGTGGGGAACTTGCTTCTGATGATGATCTTGGAGCAGTTGGGGGTTGTTTGAAGGCTAGAATGTGGGGCTCAGGAAAGATTTCTGCGACATCTGGACACCATTGAATATGAGTTGTAACTGTTTGATGATACCTCATATGGATTCCACTGTAGAGTAGCAGGGGACAACTATAGGCATGCGGTCAGAGGGGTTTTCTTTCTCCATTGAAACAAGTTCTCTTGGGGTATTTGGATGACCTGTTCCATATGCTATGTCATACACTCCCCTGCATTTAATTTCCTACCACTCTGTAACTTTCCTATCTTCAAAGCGTCTGACGAAGTGGGATTTTCTCCCACGAAAGCTCATGCGATTAATAAATCTGTTAGTCTTTAAAAGTGCCACAGGACTCTGTTGTCTTTCTACAACTGTTCCATATTGCGATCTACTTTTCTGGTAGAGCGTCGTTGTTTGCTGGATACTAAAAACCATGGACTGAATAGAGACGCTGGATTTGGGGTTTATACAGCACTCGGTATCCCAGGAAACGTGTGCTAGCTGGTAATATAGACAAGCTGTAAGTCGTTTACTTTTTTATGATCTTTTATCGCTTGCTTCTTTATTAAAATTAATTGAAAAAACGAATTGCTAAAAAAGATAAAAAAATACCCTTTGCTTCTGAGTGCCCCATACTGGGCAGCCATCCTCTCTGCCAAGCTCTGAGAGGAGGACCAGTGAAACTATCCCAGCGCTCCTGCCTGCCCATGATCCGTGCTACACTCTCAATGTAGGACAGGAACTAAGCCACTGGCCAAGTGCCATTGCATGCCCTGGTGTCAACACTGTGTGGTCCAAGCATGTCGTGTATCATGGAAGATTGGACCAGCCTCCAGTTCAGTAGACAGGGGTGGGACATGGCAGGAACTGAATCACAATTAAACTGGAGACATAAGGAAGCCACAAATGACCTGTACAAATAAGTCATACAGTAAATGACTTCCCAAAAATATTGCCAGCCTATGACCTATCTGCTGAAGTAGGCAGTGGCCAGAAGACTCTGGTTCATAGTGGAAGGGCAGGTAGGTCACTTCCCAGATCAGATTTATTGCACATAGTAATGGGAGGGGAGGCGCGATACACAAGAAGTTTGGTTTGCAAGGGGAAGAGGCTCTTGTGACCTTCTCCTTTGCTGCAATTCCCATGGGTTCCCACTCACCCCACATTTTGCTGTGAAATTCTTGGGTTGAGCTCCAGGTGTGTGATGGAATCAGGAAAGTTACATGCACTTTGGCCTATCGCTGTCAGCAATGGGCGACCGAGTGCGATTCAGCTTGGGGAATTGACCGTAAAATGGCCCTATCTTACTTGGCAGATCTGCCCTCCCATGGGCTATGTCTACACTTGTAGATTTAAGTCAACTTTAGCTAGGTCAACTTAGCATGTCCACACTTAAATTTAAAGTCGACTTAGGGGGGAACTTACAAAGTCGACCTAGAGCGTCCACACTGGATGCCTAGGTCGACTTGTAGGGGTTTGGGGGACCTTGGGCAGGTCCATGGTGGCAGGGGGTCACCCCTTGTCAAATGCAAGGGGGCTCAGCCTTTGTCCCATTGTACCTGGGTACAATGGGGCAAAGGGGGACAGGGACCCTGACAGGGCATAGGGGCAGGGTGGGCAGGACTCTGCCCTGCCCTGTCGGGGGGCACATGCCAGGCTCCCTGGCAGGGAGGCAGTGGGGGAGTCCTGGAGTAGCCCTATGTCGACTTAGGGCTGCTCCAGGTCTACACTGGCTTAAGTTGACTTTAAAAAGTCGACTTAAGCCTAAAGTCGAACTAAAACTAGGTTTAATAAAGTCGACTTAATTTTCATTAAGTCGACTTTATTTTCCTTAAGTCGACTTAAGCAACTTGCTTAAGTCGACTTAAGAAAACTGTAGTGTAGATGCAGAGTAAATTAAATTGACTTAAGCAGGCTTAAGTCGACTTAATTTACAAGTGTAGACGCACCCATGGGTATCAGAGTCAGGGCTGCTCACTTCCTGCTCTTTGCTCCCATGGATTCTGCGGAGCCAGTTGAGCCCTGGGAGATTGACCCAAGTCTGTTCGTTGTTGGGCATTATCAGCAATGCTGTTTACTACGTAACAGAGTTGGGAAACCTCTAGAAAGCCATGGGATGGCTCATGCATCACCGAGAGCATCCTTTGTCCTACAGCCTTTTGATTCTGAGGTTAATGGGGGAGATGGAAAAGGCCCAATGCAACTCTCTGATGATCTTGTCTGCATCCAAACTAGTTGTCAGAACTAGAACTTGCAAAGTAAGCCGCTGTGATCCCCGGTGACTGAATGTCATTGAACGTGGGCCCGGCAGGGCCATTCACACAGTGGAACTGTTCACATTACAATCTCTTGCTTAAACCAGGCCAGTATCTTCTTCTGTGTTTGCTGGCAGCAGATGCACCTGGGGCTGTAGGACTGGCTCAGTCAGCTTGGATTGCTCTTTAGACAGAGTTTTGGAAGAGTGATTAGATCCCTCCTTGTTGGAGTGTGAAGCTGAGAGAAGTGAGGAGGCAGTGGGGTTGCCACTGGAGCAGTGGAGAACATTAATGGACAAGAGAGTCAGTGTCACCTTGGGAAGTGAGGCCTTTAGAAAGAGCTTTACATTTGTTCCTGGCTGGACCTGTCTGATTCAGAGGAGTCCTTCGTCTCATCTGATGTGACCTCCTGTATAGCACAGGCTATTCCATTTCACGCACTTAACTTTGGTTAAAGCAGATTTGCCATGAAGATGCCCAGGTTGGATTTAAAGATCTCTAGAGATGGAGAGTCCACCACTTAACTCAGGCACCTGGTCTAATAGTTAATCATCGTCACTGATAACAAAGTGACTTATTGCTAATTGAATTTCTCTGGCTTTAATGTCCAGCCACCGGCTCTTGTTCCACCTGTCTTGGACACATTAATGATCCCTTTAGTTCTCAGTATTTTCACTCCAAGAAGATACTTATACACCATAATCAAGGCATCTTCTCAATCTCCTTTTCTGATAAACTTAAACCTAGAGAGAGAGGGACCGGCACAGCAAGGGGTGGAGCTGGCATGGGGGGACCGGGCCCCGAACATTTTTTCGGGCAGTGGATCACATGAGCCCTTTTTCCATTGAGTCACTTGTGTTGAATTGCTTGTCCACTGTGACTGCTAAGTCCTTTTCTTGGTCACAGCTTTAGGATACCATCCCTTGTTCTGTAAGTCTGACTTGTTCCTACATAGGCAACTTTCCCCCGTCTGTATTCAAATGCATTTTGTTTGCATAGACCCAGTTTCCCAGCAATACAAAGGGTGCTGTATGATTGCCCTATCTTCATCCTTCCTTACTTTCTACCACTCTTTGTGTCACTGGAAAAAATACTGAATAGCCTCAGGCCTCGTACTGATCCTTGGGCATCCCCACTAAGGCCAGGTCTACCTTGGCCACAGATTTTGGCGGCAGTCGAAATGAGATATGCAAGCTACATAAAATAACTTGCATGTCTCCCTTCGACTTCCTAACGCCTACTTACTGCGGCATCTTCGCTGCGCTAAGTCGAAGGGAAATGCCCTCCCCTCAAATCAGCACTACTCTCTTTGAGGGGTGGAGTTAATGCGTCGACTTCCGAATAGATTGAGTGGGTCTTTCACTGACCACTTAATCAAACCAGAAAGATCAAAACAATGAAGGCAAACCTTCCTGGCCTAAAAATTTCTGAATCTAAGAATCTCTGAACCTAAGAATCTCTGATGCTCTTTCTTCAC
>ML686049.1:1797895-1861517 GCA_007922175.1 Pelusios castaneus
GGTGTACATACGTGCAACGGTGATGTTGCGCGTCAAGCGCCTTGTTGTAGCGCAATCCAACAACCACTCCGACGAGAGTGGTAACAGCTGTAGCGGATCATCTTTTGCGCGTTTGCGCTCGTGTGTACGCTTACCGCGCAATGATCGGCCTCCAGAAGTGTCCCATCATTCCCAAGTCGTCCTCTCTGGACTTCCCCCCACCCGCTCTTTGGCAGTGACGAAACTGTCCCCGCCCAGAGTTGAATCCCGGGATTTTCAAATATTTCGTCAGTTTCATTTACTGGTCTTTTCCTCGTGGAGTGCAGTGGAGTGGAGTGCAGCAGTGTTCCCAGTAGCAATGGCAACCCGTCGCGGAAGACGCGCACCCCTTTGGTCCACGGCAGAGGTGCTTGACCTAATCAGCATCTGGGGAGAGTCTGCTGTGCAGGCGCAGCTTCGCGGCAGCAGACGAAATTACAACACATTTGGCATGATTTCTCGGGCAATGACGGAGAAAGGTTATGATAGAGACACAGTGCAGTGTAGATCAAAGGTGAAGGAGCTAAGAATCAGCTATCAGAGAGCGAAGGAGGCAAACCAGTGATCGGGATCAGCGCCTGCTACATGCAGGTACTATCAGGAGATCGGAGCCATCCTCAGTGGTGACCCCACAACAACTCCAAACATCACAGTGGACACATCTGTAACCACAGATGAAGTCAATGCCACAACGGAGCTGGATGAGGACCTTGAGGAGGTGGCGGGGGAGACGGAGGAGGACCCGGGGCAAAGCGCAGCAGCGTGTAGCCAGGAGCTGTTCTGCACCCCCACTGATACGTCCTCTCAAGAAGACATTAATTGCAGCATGTCCCTTGAGTCGGCTGAGGGTGGCTCTGGTAAGTTTCTGATTTGTAATGCTAAAAGTCTGTCTCACGTTAAAATATCATTGTGCATTACGGGGGTGCTTGCTGTGTCTCCGCGCTGTGCATGCTCCTTACTCCCCATCCATGAGAAGGGCATCAACACAAGCAGTGATTGTGAAGTAATCATCTGCATTTAGGTCAGTAAATGATTCTTCAGTGTACTTCCAGAGCCTATTACTCAGATTGGATGGGATGGCGTTTGTGCCAACGCTCCCAAAGACGGACACTTTGCCCCACCAGCTGCAAAGCACAGCCCTGGGAACCATGGCCGCAAACAGTGCTGCAGCATACGGTCCCGGCTGGCTGCCCGCAGCATGTAGGAGATGTATTCTAGCAAGCAGGGGCACTCTGAGAAAAGCGATATCGGGTTCCATCTCAGTGCCCAACGCTGATTATTAGCCCCCAGTAAAGCTGTCTACTAGGACATACCTTGTCCGCTTCAGCAAGGCATAGGGTGTTGACCGCACTGCACCTTCCAGAGTAATGTGCTACTGGAAGCTTAATTTTCTTATCCTGGCTATGTGTAAACAGCAGCTTGACAATTATTTCTTTCTTTAGAACAGACCTTGAGAAGGCCATTGTCTACCCCCGCTGCCCGAATGAGAAACATTCGGCAGCGTGCACGAAGGAACAGGGACGATATGTTTCAGGACGTGTTGAAAGCTACACAGGAGTCCTTGAAAACTGCACAGGAATCCTCCTCTGCGACTAGAGCATTCAGAGCTGAGTACCAGCAGATGTGGAAAACACAGACCGAGGAACTGATAAGCGTCATGAAGGAGCAAACAGAACTGTTCAAGAACATGATCGCTTTGCAGTCCCAGGCGATTAATGTTAGGGCTCCACTACAGACACTGCAGCCGCGTCTGCCTCCCACCCCCCGTAGTCCCTATAAGAATTTCTATGAAGTGCACCCGTCCCACCATAGCATTCCAAGAACTAGCTCTCCCCCCCCCGCCGTACTTTCTAGAGCCCCGCAGCTACACACACCTGTAACCCCAACCTTCAAAGTTTGAATAAAAACAGAATAAAATCATTTGATTAAGGCTTTATTTTTACACATGGCAACTTTCATAAGGTGCAGCAGATGCGTCCTAAAGAAAACTAGGGGAGGGCGTGATTGAAATGCTCCCTGAGTGCCTCCCTTATGCGAGAAGTTTCCCCTTTAGCCCCCCTAATACTCCTAGTGGCTGGCTGTTCGTAGGCCTCCTCGAGGCGCTGTGCCTCGGTAGCCCACACTGGGCAAAACTTTTCTCGCCGACTTTCACAAATATTATGGAGGACACACCAAGACTCAATCACAGCAGGGATGTTGTCCTCCGACAAGTGCAGCCGCCCATACAAACAGCACCAGCGGCCTTTTAAACGGCCGAAGGCACACTCCACAGTCATTCTGCTGCGGCTCAATCTGTAATTGAACCACTCCTTGCTTTGATCTAGGTTACCGGTGTACGGCTTCATGAGCCATGGCATCAGTGGGTAGGCTGGGTCTCCGAGGATAACTGTGGGCATCTCCACATCCCCCACTGTAATTTTTTTATCAGGGAAAAAGATACCCCCTGCAGCTTCTGGTACAGACCGGAGTTCCTGAAAATACAGGCATCATGCACCTTTCCCGAGCACCCAGCATTGATGTCAGTGAAACGCCCCTTGTGATCCACGAGTGCTTGCAGCACCATGGAGAAGTAGCCCTTCCTGTTGATGTACTCAGTAGTGAGATGATCCAGTGCCAAAATAGGGATGTGTGTGCCATCTATGGCTCCCCCACAGTTCGGGAATCCCATGGCAGCAAAGCCGTCCATAATCTCACTAACATTCCCCAATGTCACCGTCCTCTGTAGCAGCACGCGACTGATGGCTGTGCAGACTTGTGTTAGGGCTATTCCAACGGTGGACCTCCCGACTCCAAACTGGTTTGCAACGGACCGGTAGCAGTCGGGAGTCGCCATCTTCCAAAGAGCTATCGCTACACACTTCTCCACAGTGAGGGCTGATCTCATGCTGGTGTCTTTACGTCGCAGGGCAGGGGCCAACTCTGAGCACAGTTCCAGAAATGTTGCTTTCCGCATTCTAAAGTTCTGTACCCACTGCTCGTCATCCCACAGCTGCATAACAATGCGATCCCACCACTCGGTGCTCGTCTCTCGCGACCAGAAACGGCGTTGGACTGTGTGCAGATGGTCGGTGAAGGTGCTGAGCAACGCGGTGCTGTTGCTATGCATGGCATCGATCAGCCGCTGCTCCTCTGTGTCATCCTCTGGCTGGGAGCTCATAACGTAATGAGCAACCAGCCGAGATGTGTTCAGCATGTGGAGGGCGAGAGTGGAGACCAGAGTAGGATCCATGCTGACGCTGATTTTGTTGCTTTCCAATGGCGCGCTCTGTGCAAACACTATTGAAAATAGGCGCAAGTTGCTATTGGCAACGTGGAAGACGCTAGGGAGACGCACTGCACCATGGGAAACATCTAGTTTACCCATGGTGCTTTGTGCTCCTTTCCTTCATCCCATGATTCCAAGTGCGGACTCAGGGAAAATGGAACGCTGGGATACGTGCCCAGAATTCAGTGTGAAAATGCGCATTACAGCGAGGAATTCGGTGATGGAACAAGGAGCGACGTGTGTACGCACTACACTGCGATAAACATCACGTGCTTCTTATAGCGCTGTTCAGAAGTTGCGCTATAATCTGATCGTGTAGACAAGGCCTAAGATAAGTAAATGTTATGTAGAGAACACACAAGATGTAGATACATTAGCAAAAATATTGGAAATTATGGGAATATTGAAGTGACTAAATTTCAACCACTCATTGTAACACTGTGTATATCAGAATTATCTCTTTGGTTGGAATTGGTGTAGACACATTTTTAAACACCAAAACTATATATTTTTTGAAATAGGTCCTTAACAATTTAGATTTGCAAGACTTAAAAACTGTAGCTCAAACTTTTTTACATAAAACACTAAAAATCATATCTAATTTACAAATGTTTTCTACTGATTGTTCATCCACTATTGTTTACTCTTGAGATGCATATGATTTTGGAAGGAGCCACTGGAGTCTGTGTACACTCTGAATTATATATCTAGTACTGTAAATATAGAGGTCTGGAGGGCCTCTATAATAACCAGGTACTCCAATTCTGTAGCCAAATACTTGGTTCTCTCTCATTTAATTTGCAATCTCTGAAAACCACAGACCTATACTTCCCAAGTGCATACATTTATTCCAGTGCAAATCTGACAGCAATCTTTGAGGCATCACAAGTTATCATGAATAGATGGGAGATCTGGAAATTTAAGAACAGAATGGTTTAGAACAGTGGTTTTCAAACTTTTTTCCTTGGGACCCAGCTGAAAAAAATCATTCATGCCTGCTGCTACACACCCCTGCTAGGGTACTGAGAAGTGGTTGCAAACACCTACCTAGGCTGGGGCCTGCACCTGCATGCAGGGGGCCCATACAATACGGGAAGGGGGCCCAGAAATTAAGAGGGTTCCAGGCCCGTCAAATTATACTTTAACCACTGCTCGTACACGCATCACGGCGCACACATTTGGACTCTGGGTCAAAAAAGTTGTACAAAAGAAATTTTTTGTGCACACAGCCTACCAAAAATTAGAGGGAATGTTGCTCCCCAACAACATGTAAAAATATAGATGATTTTTGATCTTCATCTTTATTCTGCACTCCAATGGCAGACAAATACAACAGAAATCGCTGCTTAAACTTTATCCAGTTTTCTGCAACATTACCAGACATTTGGAGAGGGGAAGGAGCCTGTAACACATCCATTTTAAAAGCTTGCACTTACTTGCTGAAGGCTTCCTTTGTTTTCAGAGATCCTCAGTGTTTGTCTGCTTTCAGTTGCAAAATTTTAGTTTCCAAACTCATTCACCATCTTCTGACACCATGTAATGATCTTGAGGGTTCAGTAAAGACCACGCCATTGAAGGAGTGAGGAATAGGATTTTAATAACACAGACAGAAGTGATTCCCCTGGTGTGCAGCTGGGAGTAGCCATGTTAGATCACCTGTAGGGCACAGGCAGTGGAGAAGGTCCCCTTGGGAGGGGACAGGGCTTCTACTAGAGATACTTCCTGATCCCAAAGGCCAAGGAAGGCTGGAGGCCCACCCTAGACATGCGGCAACTGAACAGGTCCCTAAGAAAGTGGAAGTTCCACATGGTATCCCTGGAACACATACTCCCCTCCCTAGACCCTGGGGACTGGTTTGCCACCCTCAACTTACAGGACGCCTACTTCCATATCTCTATTCTGGCCATCCACAGAAAATACCTTCATTTTACTATAGGGCACTCCCACTGCCAATTTGCAGCCCTGCCGGCCGGGCTCTTCCTAGCCCCATGAGTCTTCAGAAAATGTATGTCCATGGTGGCAGCACACCTAAGGAGACAAGCGGTACACGTTTTCCTTTACCTGGACAATTGGCTCATCAGGGGCAGGTTGCACCAGCAGGTATGGGACAGCATCCAACTAACCTGCCACCTGTGCAACAGGCTAGGTCTCCTCTTGAACCTAAAAAGGTCAAAGTTAGAACCATCTCAAAACATAGAGTTCATAGGAGCCCTTCTGGACTCAGCCAGAGCTTGGGCTTTTCTCCCAGATACCAGATTCCAGGTGCTGTTGCACATTATTTCGAGCCTACGGCACTCCCCCACGACAACAGCAAGGCAATGCCTTCAGCTGCAGGGCTGCCTTACCACTTATGTAGTAAGATTAGCCTGTCTGAACATGAGGCCCCCCCAATACTAGTTAACAACAGTACATCACCCTCAGAGACAGGCCTAGAGCAGGTGGTCCTGATCCCCCACAGGGTGCTGTCATCCCTCTCTTGGTGGCAAGACCCGGGCTCCACACTCAGAGTAGTCCCCTTTGAGTCCCAGGCTCCCTCAGTGACACTCATCTCAGACGCCTCGGCCCTGGGGTGGGGTGCCCACATCAGGGCCAACCTGAGCACTCAGGGGCGATGGACTGCAGGGGAGCTAGCCCTACACATCAGTGTCAAAGAACTGAGAGCAATCCACCTAACCTGCAAGGTTTTCCTCGATCTCATAAAGGTCCAAGTGTTTTCCAACAACATGGCAGTAATGTTCTACATCAGTTGTTAAGGGGCAGCTCACTCCTCAGCCCTCTGCAGAGAGGCAGTTTGCCTCTGGAATCGGGCCATCAAACACAACTTCCTTCTCATAGCATCTTACCTTCTGGGGAAGAGAAACGACCAAGCAGACAGTTCCTCCTATAACACGAATGGTCACTACACCCAAAAGTGTCTACCTTCCTGTTCCGGAAGTGGGCTTATCCCTGCATGGACCTGAGAAAACTACAATCCATCGGCGATCTCCCAGAAAACACCATCCTAGCCATGAGGGATGTAGAATCCCTGTACACCAACATTCCACACAAAGATGGACTACAAGCCATCAGAAACAGTTTCCCTGTTGATGACACAGCACACCTGGTAGATGAACTTTGTGACTTTGTCCTGACCCACAACTACTTCAGATTTGGAGATATTCTATACCTTCAAAGCAGCGGCACAGCTATGGGTAGCCTCATAGCCCCACAGTATGCCAACATTTTTATGGCTGATCTAGAACAACAGACTTTAAAGCTGCCACACTCCAACAGAAACTTCAAAAGCAGACTTCAGCATGAAATTGCAGAGCTGGAACTGATTTGCAAATTTGACACAATCAGAGTGGATCTGAACAGGGATTTGGAGTGGTTAACACATTGCAAAAAGTAATTGTCCCTGTTCACACATTCTCATCTTCTAATCAACTGATGTGAATGTGCTTCATCTATCCTAAATGAACTGACTTTGCTAACACTCGCCCTCCTTCACCCTGGCATGTGTATATGTATCTCTCAACCGTAGTTTCCACTTCATGCATCTGACAATGTGGGTTGGAGCCCATGAAAGCTTATGCCTGAAGAAATTTGTTAGTCTTTAAAGTGCCACAGGGCTCTTGTTGTTTTGCTGTACACAGACTAACACGGCTACTCCTCTGGATATTCTCTGCATGGACCTGTTTGCGAGCTGATCGAACTGCAAGTGCCCACTCTTCTGCTCTCTCAGGCGCAGGAAGAGGGACTCACTCTCGGACACCTTCCTTCTAAATTGGGCAGAACCACTCATGTATGCCTTTCTGCCAGCGCCCTTAATATTCAGGGTGCTACTGAAGATCAAGAGGGACAGGGTCATACTAATTGCCCCAGCATGGCCGTACCAGCACTGGTACAGTTTGCTGTGTGACCTGTTGACAACGCCTCCATGGGAAGTTCCGGGGAGACAGGACTTCCTGACACAGGAAAATAGCTGCCTGCTGCACCCAGACCTGAACTTCCTGTACCTGTCGGCCTGGAAATGTAATGACTAACCTTGGAGGCGAGACACTGTTCGGCCAGGTCCAACGAGTTTTGATAGGAAGCAGAAAACCTTCCACACAGGTCATGTACCAGGCTAAGCGGCAGTGTTTTACTATTTGGATCCAGACCCAAGGTCTCAGCCCAGGGGTCTCCCCCATACAGGCCATTTACACCTAAAGATGCAGGGGTTAACCCTAGCTTCCCTCAGGGTACACTTGGTGTCAGTGGAGTTGCTGCCCCTAAAAAAATATTTGGGGCACACAGGGCCCGACCCCCGGCATCCTCTCCCCGCCAATGGTCCCAGGCCCAATCCAACCCCAGGCCTGATCCTGCCGCATTGGTGGGTACTGAGCTGAGCCGGGCCCCCTCAAGCCAGCTGGGCCCCAAGCCGCTGGGCTGGGCTGAGCCAGGTCCCCTCACGCCAGCTGGGCCCCACCTGGGCCCCCTAGCACTGGGTGGACTGGGCCCCCCAGCTTTGGCTGGGCCCTCTTATGCTGGCTGGGCCCCAAAGTGGGCCGGATGCCTGGACTGGGTCCCCTCGCACCGGCTAGGCCCCCCCTGTTTGTGCTTTGCTCACTGCACACCCAGCCCAAGCCCCCTTCTTTTTTTTCCCCACCCCCACCCATGTCCAGCTCCCGAGGCCCCTCCACCGCCACAGCACGCACTTTGCTGTGGAGCCTGGGAGCCTCCAGACACCACAGAGCCCAGGGCAGCTGTTTACATTTCCCGACCTGCTCCACCCTAGGCTATGTGCATGGGAGCAGACCAGGGCGGGAAATTTAAAATGGACCCGCCAGCTCCGACTCGAGACTTGGGGCACTGCTGAGCACATTCGGGGCTCACGCCCCTTGGGCCGTATGGCAGCCATACCACTGCCTGGCGGCCATCTCAGTCTTCCACCAGTCATTCAAAGGGATCACACCCTTTGAACACCCCATGACCTACAGATTCCTAAAGGGGAAAGAGAGGTTATACCCTCAGGTTTGCAGCCCCATGCCCCAATGGGACCTCAGTCTAGCTCTTAACAGATTTGAACCCAGGGCTACATGCCCCCTACTGGTCTTGTTATGGAAGGTCTTTCCTGGTGGCCATCACTTCGGCCAGACAGATTTTTGAGGTAAGAGCACTGATGTCGGAGCCACCCTACGCGAGAAAGTACAGCTGAGGCTGCACCCGGCCTTCCTACCTAAGGTTGTGTCCCTGTTTCATATTAACCAAGATATCTTTCTCCCCGTCTTTTTCCCTAAACCACACGTGATGGAGGACCAGAGGAGGTGGCATACCCTGGATCTCACAAGGGCCCTCGCCTTCTACATCAAGAGGACAAAGCTGTTCTGGAGGTCAACTCAGCTCTTCATCACAGTCGCAGACCTAATGAAGGGACAACCGGTAACTTTGCAACGCATCTTGTTGTGGATCACAGTGTGCATCAGGACCTGCTACGAACGAGCCAAGGTGCCTCTGCCTGGCCCAGTCATCGCACATTGGACCAGCGCGCAAGCCTTGTCGGCAGCCTTCCTCACCCAAGTACAGAGGTTAAAGTAAGGGAGAATGCACCAGAACGCCATTCTGGGGCCCCCAATTTTTAGGGGCCAGCGTTCCGGGGCCCCTAAAAATAGAAAACCAGGCGGAACGCTGTGTTCCGCACAGGGGCCCCAGCAAAGCCGCAGACTCCTGCTGCGGCCAGGCTGGGGAGGTTCAAATCTCCCACCCTGAGCACACTCAGACAGAGCGTGCTCAAGGCGGGAGCGGCCTGGCCCAAAAGCAGCTCTGCCAGCCACTCCTGCAGCTCCGAGCCTCCGGCCAGGTAAGGGGGCTGGAGGGAGGTGGCGGGCAGTGGAGCTGGGAAAGGGGCAGAGGAGCCAGGAAAGGGGCTGCGGGAGGCAGAGGAGCCAGGAAGGGGCCCCAGGCCTGATCCAGCCACACTGCCTGCCCATGGTGGTGGGTGTGGTGGCGGCAGAGGGGCAGGATCAGGCGGCAGCGGCGGGAGCAAAGTGTGGCACCCAGCAGCATGGCCTGATCCAGCCACTCTGCCAGCTGCCCTGCTCCACTGCCACAGGCCAGCCCCAGGCCTTTGTATCAGGGGTTAAGGTAACGGGGGAACGCAGAGACCGGGGGTGGGAATGGAGGGATCCAGACTCGTGAGTCAGTCGAACAGGGGGTCAGGATGGGGGGACTGGGGAGGGATGGATGGAGTTAGAGGCCTGGGGAGAGGTAGAGGGGTCATGGGGACAAGGAGACTGGGTAGGGGCTGGGTAGTGGTGGATGGGACTATGGACGGCTGGAGTGGGGACTGGGTGGGGGCACTGAGGAGGGATGGATGGGGTTAGCAGCCTGGAGAGGGATGGAGGGGGCATGGGGACAAGGAGACTGGGTAGGGGCTGGTGGGCGCTGGGTAGTGGTGGAGCGGATTATGCACGGCTGGAGTGGGGACTTCGTGGGGGGCTGGGGAGGGATGGATGGAGTTAGAGGCCTGGGGAGGTGTGGAGGGGGCATGGGGAGAAGGAGACTGGGTAGGGGCTGGTGGGGGCTGGGTAGCAGTGGAGAGGACTATGGGCAGCTGGAGGGGGCTGGGTGGGGAGCTGGGGAGGGATGGATGGAATTAGAGGCCTGGAGAGGGGTGAAGGGGATGTGGGGGCTGGGGAGGGGTGGAGAAGGTTGGGGGACTGGAGTGGGAGCTAGGAACAGAGGGGCCTGGGGAGATGTGGAGGGGGTTTGGGGACTGAAGGGGGGTGGAGTGAAGATGGGGAAGGCTGGGGGGGGTTAGGAGGGCTGGAGTGGGGGTTTGGGAGCAGGGAGCTTAGGGAATGCGGATGGGGGCTGAGGAGGACATGGGGAAAGAGGGGTCTGATGTGGGCACTAGTGGACAAGGTTGGGGTGATGTGGATTTGAGGCTGTGCTTCATTTGTGAGGAAAGAGCTGGTGGGGCTCAAGCAATTTGTTTTGCATTCATATCTGTTTGTAGTGTAGATATAACCAAAAAGTAATTCAGTGAAGTACATCCCAGTGGGAATCCTCCTCAGTTTCCTTCCCCTTCCCCTTAATCAAATATGAGGCCCCAGCAACCCAACTCTGTCCCCACTGAATTGTAATATGTAACATAAAATCAACTTGGAAAAAAATGTACTTGTTTCCCCCCTCAAGCTATGTTCAGTCCTGGAGCAGAGGAAAGAACATAACACATTAATGATCCAAAATGTTGTAGCCTTGCAGAGCTTTCCACCTTTCTGTGAGATCCAATGCTCACTTCTGGAGGGGCCCAAAACAATGGATCTGACTTTTATATGCATAGACAAGCTGTCTCATGCAACTTTGAGGGTTTTGTGTCTTCCTCTGACCCAAGGAACACTGAACTCATGGTAACTAATACACCTGCTGTTTTGGTGAGAGTCTGAAAAATATTTGCAATAAATGTTTTTTAAGTCTCTAAAGCATTCCTACAATTACTTTTTTCATGTAATGTAAGTATCATATACACAGTATATGATGAATTGTAGTTGGCATAAGTTGAGGATGACCTGCATAACTCCTTTTGTCACTCATGAACTGCTTCCTCAGACTCATGATGATGGAATACTTTTACTACTGTATCATGTATTCTCTATAGGAAGAATAACACCTGACTCCCTAATATTTTAGAAGCCCACTATTCTTAGTTGTTTATAAGAATTAACAATCTCATGTGGGCTGCTCACTCTCTGCCTCAAGCTCAATTTTTAAGTTTCAATAAAAGTGGCTCAGCCCTTTCCAAGAGCGAGCGTTGTGAAAAATAGCTAATTTTACTAATGTTAAATGTCTTTTCCTTGAAGAACTCTAGTGCCTCCACGGTAAAACTGCTAGAGTGATAGTTCTGGGGACAGAAAGGTCCCCATGAAAACACACCCAGATTTGGTCAAGGTATAAGCCTTTGAAAATCACCATTTGTGTATTTATGGCTGTTTGCTAATAGAATTTCTGAACCTTCCATCATGAGGTTGACCTTGACTCTGTATACGTAGGCTGGAAATGTGACAAAGACAGGCGACAAAAACTGTGAGGTGTAGA
The DNA here is from genome assembly GCA_007922175.1 of Pelusios castaneus. Taxonomy (NCBI): domain Eukaryota; kingdom Metazoa; phylum Chordata; order Testudines; family Pelomedusidae; genus Pelusios; species Pelusios castaneus. Next base: position 1,809,237 of record ML686049.1, read on the forward strand.
TGATGGTAGAGGCTAGACAGTCACGACAGCAAGTGTGATCGTCTCACATTTGTTTAGTAAATTAATAAAACTTCAGTATTTCAGTTTAACATTTTTATTAAAGTTCAAATGAAAACACATCTATGCATTTCTTTTGAATTGAGGTACTTAGGCATGCTGATGCTTCCGGTGCCAAAAAACTGTTGCCCATGCGGCACCATGCCTCACAAATTGCTGCTCAGCAAATACCATAACTTGCTCGGCTGCATCATCAGCTTAGAGGGAACATTGGTGGCATCCATGGTGTGTTTGCTAAAAACGTTCTGATATGCTGCACATGTGGTGTTACAGTGGTCAAAGGGAAATTGTCTACAGGGTTAAGGTCTAAATAGTTTTTACTAGTGAATGGTTTAATACTCCTTAAGATCCTAATGAAAAATGCATTCATCTCTGTGCAAAGGTTTGCCAGGTGTGGGGTTATATTAGGGGCCAGTATTGTTCATTGGTTAAAGCATGAGAGTCTTGAGTTCTGGGTCTTAGTCCTAGCTCTGCCATGAAACTGCTGTGGGATTTTGGGCGAAGTCGCTTCACAACTCTGTCTCAGTTTCCTAATCTGTAAAATGAGGTTAGTGTGTCCCTTTAAGACAAAGACTCTCAAATGGGAGTTGCAATCCCTTAGGGGGGTCACAAGGTTATTATGTGGGGGTTGTGAGCCACCCAGAGCTGCCAATAGCTATGCAGAAGCAAGGGAGGCAATGGGGCACTAAGTTTGCTCTGAAAAGCTGTATTGATACAAATTCTTTGCACCCACCAGTATTAAACAATAACAATTTAAAAAATAACTTCTCTGCATCTAAAAATAATTCCATAAAAATGTGGTTTAGTCTTAAGTTCAAAGTGGTGAGAAAAGATAAATTCATTTTAGGCAGAAGGTTTGGTTATAAATTTAGCATTTAAAATAGTGTTGCCTAGAAAAAAATGTATTTTTAATTTGGCAGGGGTCCACATTTGGAGGCTGGCTGTGTGAAAGAGATCACCAATGTGAAAAGGTTTGAGAACCACTGCTTTAGGAGGTGGTACAAAGCTTGGTTCATTATCCCTCGTAAAGTGACTTCAGCTTTTCAGATAGAAGGTGCTATGGAAAAGTGAGGCCTGATTTTTATCAGTCACAAATTGTGGTGATTTTAATGCCATCTTTCCTTTTCTATCTATGTTTAAGTAACATATTTCCAAGTACTTCAACCAGCACCCAAGCTATTGGCAATGCCACAGAAGTCATATACTGGTGAAGTCTTCATTATAGCCTTGTGTATGTTAGCATTTTTTAGGAAAGTTCCCACCAGGGATAAGACCAGTGGAAACAATATGGTAGATAAGTTCCAAAGGGACAGCCGTGTTAGTCTTGTTCAAAAAAACAAACAAGGAGTCCTGTGGCACTTTTAAAGACTAACAAATGTATTTATTGCATGAGCTTTCATCATCATACTTGAGTTAATGAGGCAGGGGAGGGGGTTATCTGATGGTCTTGTGTTATGCAGTGTTTGCTAGTGTGTGACAATAATTGCTATAGACATAAACGCCATATAAAATTATAAATATTTTTATGGAGCGATAACCGATGCATGTGGTACTGAGAAGTGGTTGCAAATGCCTATCTGGGCTGGGGCCTGAACATGCATGAAGGGGGCCCGGACAATACGGGAAGGGGGCCTGGAGATTAGGAGGGCTCTGGGGCCCGTCAAATTATACTTTAACCACTGCCCAAGTACCTGTCCAAGAGATCTGCAGAGCTGCTGCCAGGTTGTCTGTCCACACATTTACGTCGCATTACACCATCGTTCAGCAGGCAAGGGACGATGCAGCCTTTGGCAGAGCCATACTGCAGACAGGCAGGCCGTAATTCCATCCACCTTCCAAGGCAGGGCTTGCGAGTCACCTGAATCAAAATGTATGTGAGCAGCTGCTCAAAGAAGGAAAGAATGGTTACTTACCAGTAAGCTGTTCTTTGAAAAGCACTGCTCACATACATGGCATACCCTCCTTGGGTGTCCGCTTTTCAGAGTTAGGGGAAAGAAGGGACTGAGTGGGAGGTAAGGTCAGCGCCACCTATTATACCGCAGCACATGCGCAGGACTCCAGGGGCTACTGACTCGACAGGGACAGCCTAAGGGCAAAAAGCTTCCATGGCATGTGGACACCTGAATTAGAACATATATGAGCAGTGCTTCTTGAAGAACGGCTATTACTGGTAAGTCACTGCTCTTTTCGGAATACGTAGCCATTTGCTGACGTTACCCATGATAGGGCACAGGGTGTGTGTCTACACTTAGAAATTAAGTCGACTTAAACTTGCTTAAATCGACTTAATTTAATCCGTGTCTACACTACAATTTCCTTAAATCGACTTAAGGAAAATAAAGTCAACTTAATGAAAATTAAGTTGACTTTATTAAACCTCCTTTTAATTCGACTTTAGGCTTAAGTCGACTTCCTAAAGTCGACTTAAGCCAGTGTAGACCTGGAGTAGCCCTAAGTCAACTTAAAGTTGACTTAGGGCTCTCCAGGACTCCCCCACTGCCCTCCCTCCCCCACTGCCCACCATGCCCTTATGCCCTGCCAGGGTCCCTGTCCCCCTTTGCCCCATTGTACCCAGGTACAATGGGGCAAAGGCTGAGCCCCCTGGCACTGGGCAAGGGGTGCCCCCCACCACTGTGGACCTGCCCACGGTCCCCTTAGCCCCTACAAGTTGACCTAGGCATCAAGTGTGGATGCTCTAGGTTGACTTTGTAAGTTCCCCCCTAAGTCGACTTTAAATGTAAGTGTGGACATGCTAAGTCGACTTCAATTTACAAGTGTAGACATAGCCAGGGACTTGCGCTGGGACTGCTCACCATGTCTTGCACTGTTGCTTCTAAATCTGACTCATTAGCTCTGAGAAAGAACAAGTAATAACTTGGAACAGAAGTCCGGGCAGGGAGAGACCAGGGTGTGGGGGACTGGTGTGGATGGGGGGGAAATGGATGTTCCTAGATAATGCTGGCTAATAAAACCAGCAGAGAGCAAAAGGGAGATAGCCAACTTGTTCTGGGCTAGCATATGAAGACACCTAGCTGTGATGGGGTGGAAGGCAAGATTGTCTCCATTTGCCCTCACATACCACACACATGCCTTTTTGAGGTCTGGGGCCTGGAGGAAAGAGAGAAATTTGGAGCACTGACTCAAAGAAAATCTTTTCTGTTTTGCTAAGATAGCTATAAGCCTACTGACCCTAGGGGTGCGTTCCTTACCCGTGCTGATTTCTTTGCTGCCACGGAAACATCTGCAGAACCCAATCAGCTGAACTCTGGCAGGGGGTTAGTGGGCTGGGGAATCTGGGTTGTTTGCATCTGCTAACAGGGTCCCGGGTTCCTGGCAGAGAAGAATTTCCAAAGATTTTGTAGCTTTAATTGCTCAGACCTGGACTGAGCAGGTGTATGTGATCTGTCACTGGAGGTGAGGTATGTCGGGGTGTGTGTGTGTGGTGAGATGGGTAGGCCATGGCCTGTGATTTATATCCCTTGGCTGGAGCCATTCCTGGAGTGGGCTGTCAGCACTTGGCAGAGGGACGGCATGATGCCAGCTTCTCTTAAAGAAGTGATTGTTAGGCCTTGCCCAGGGAACCATCTCTAGATGCTGAGACTTTGTCCCGTGGTCACTGATTTGAACAGGAATTTCCCTTTGATTGAGGAAGAGAACTGATAAGGTGTTGACAAGGCAACTCTCCAGCAGTCCCTGCATTGTGGAGGGCAAGCAGCACCTCCCTCTACAGACTGTGGCCATGGCGTCAGCTGAAGAGTTTTGTGTGCTCAGCCTTGGTGAAAATCAAGCGCAGGCTGCACCGGGTTGGGCCCAGACCTTTGAAAGGACTCGGAATGACTGAGCATCTGGAAAAATGGAGACCCTGCTGTCGGGGGGAAGTGGGCCTTTGCACTAGGTTGGAAGGAGATTTGTAATACCACATTCGATAGAGGAGGGTCTTCTCTCTTTTGGCAGAGAAAACAGCTGATTAGATGTTGTGTACTTTGCCTTCCTTGCTAATAGAATGTCAGCTCCCGAATTGATGGAAAACTAAATATGCAGGATTGTTTTGTGCACCAAGAATTTTAATTAGCAAGTGAATCCAAAATCATAGAGAAAACATCATTACCTTCCATGAAGTCTTGAGTGGCTGTCATTGAACATGATGAAGGAAAATGCATGCCAAACGACACAACGGACAATGGCACAGGTCATTATTTAACTGTATTATGGTTGCACCTAGAGGTCCAACCAAGGTCAATTCCCTCTTGTGTGAGGTGTTGTGCAAACTTGTGGTAGGGAATGGTCCCTGCCCCAAAGAGCTCGCACTCTGTGTGACCTCACCTTTTGTTTTGTGGGTACTGTGTCTTTAAACTCCTCTGCGCTGCTGCCTGCATTACAGAGTCATTCTCTTGCTCTGTGACTCTTCAAGTGTTTCATAGAACGTGGAACAGCTTCAGCATGGGGGGCTTGAGAACGCAAAGTATCCTAGACTGGTGGAAAGGGCACTCAGCTTGGAGGTGAGACAGCTGCGTTCGTATCTCTGCTCCACCGCAGATTTTCCTATATCCTGAGTGAGTGCCCTACCTGCTGAGGGGATCCTCCTCTGGGTAGGCAAGTGAGCTCCTGTGCACACCTAGAAGCAGGATGTTGTAAGGGAAAGGAAATGGCAGGGAAATGCTCCCCAGACAAACAAGCAGAGTTTTATTAGGGGGCAACACAGGTCCTTCTCTCGCTCTTTAGCCTTGCTTCTCTCAGAGGTTTGCTTTGGCAGCTCCCATGAAGCTGAAGGAGTTTGATCTCCAGTGGTAACAGGACCCACTTGCTGTTTTGGGATCTTGTGGCTTTGACTTCTCTAGTGCAGGGCATGTCTTTAGCTGGGAAGAGGACACCAAAAATATCCATGAGCTGGAAGCAAGTTTTAATTTCTCCTGAGTATAACTGGCTTCAAAGGGGTGAACAGCAGGGAACAGGCTCCAGTAGCAATGCCGTGAGGCAGCTGGATCCCCAGAAAGTACTATATAGGAGCAGTGTCATAGCGGGCCCGCTAGTGCATGCACAAAAACATATTCAAAGAACTTTAAGGTTGCAAAGTCAAGCACTTGCTCAGGAGGAAATGCCAGATTTAATGCAACCTTCGTTCTGCTTCCGTGAACGCACATTATGGTTGACTTCAACTGCAGGAACGCAGACTGAGGTCTCCCGTGGGGATCAGCATGAAGGTTTGAACTTTCAGATCCATAGCACAGACCCCTGCCAGGTGAGCTAAAAGAACAGCTCCTAACAGAAGTAAGCTATTAGCCTCTGTGGACTGCCCTCACAAGAGGGTTGTAACACATGTTTTACAGGTGAGTCACACCACTATTTGCTAGTAGCCAGCAGCAGTAGATCATTGGGTATCCAAAATCCTGTATTCTGTGGCCTGCTCCGGAAGGGGAGTGTTGTCCAGTGGCTAGAGCAGCAATTACTGCTAGGTTGGCCAAGCACAGGTTGCTCTGCTTTTAAGAGCAGGCAGAATGGATGAGACTTACCCCTGCAATACTAGAAACCTGGATTCTCTTCCAACTGACTTCGTCTTCTGGAGGGAAGAGGATGAAATACGTCCACTTCATAGGCAGATCATAATCCTTCCATAATATTAAGGGTGTGACCTACCCAGAGAGAGTAACATCTTAAGCGATGACCTTCTCTGGGCTCCCAGCTCAGCGCAACTTCCCTGTATTACATTTCACAGCATATACATGGAGAACTTAGATAAAAACATAAATACTCTTGCAGGAAGTTTGTGGGATAACATAACTGTATTTCATAGAGTCCAAAAGGGTACCACACAAGAACTGGAAAACAGAGACAAAGCAAGCTGCTCTTGAAGACCAAGCAAGGCACAGCTCATGCCACCGTACCCAAAGGTGTCTAGATGCTACTAAGTCCAGATTGGGTGCTTCCTTAGAGAGCCCTTTGCCTGCAAATAGAAGCAGGTAAACCCCTGAGAATTTAAAGTGACAGAGCAGAATTCTAATACAATTCTCAATAACCACACCCTGGAGCTATATCATCCTGGCAGTGCACAGTGAGGAGTGAATGAGTCTCTTTCTTTCTCCCTAAATTTTTTCCCTCTGAGAGTTGGCTCTTCTGGAGCTCATTGGGATGGGACAGCTTTCTGAGACTAGCCTGCGAACTTGAGACCAATGCCAACACTACAATGGGGCTGTCTGTGCCAGATTAGCCAGGGATACCAGTGGAAAGACACCAACCTTGCTGGCATCCATAGCAACGGGGAGCAGGTGTGAGGACAGGGCCTTCCGCCGTCACTCCGCCCCTATCCCTAATAGAGAGTTGATTGCCATTGCTGTAACACTGGGACACCAATAGCATGTAACACTACCTCCCGCTGTAATGTCGGGTTATACTGTGTCACTGTGACCCCGTACTGCAATACTGTGCCCTGTGTAATGTCATCTCCCCTTGCCACCCTGTCCCTTACTGTCACAGCAGATGCTCCAGGCTGCAGCTCTTGACTCCCCATTAGCATTGCCAGTTCCTGTGGCCGGAGTATGAATCCTGAGATGTTGGGGGGTGTTTCTGAAAACCCCCTCTCCTGGAGTCAGGTGAGTCTGTGCAAATCTCAGCCTTCACTTGTTTTTTAATGTACACGTCTAAGCCTTGTGGTGGCAGAGAACAGGTGGAAACTGTTGGTCCCACTCATCTTCTTGAGTCTGTCAGGTTCTCTATACATCAGTCCCCAAGCTACACCAAACACAGCCCATTCCAGTGCAACAGGCTTGGTCTTGTCCTGCTAACACACTGAATGAGTTCAGGCCCCAAATGTGTCACCCGCTGCAGCCCAACATTCTGTCCCAATGCAATCAGCACCCTGATCCAATCCAGCCTGCCACGATCAACACTCAACCCACCTTGCTGCTGCACATCCAGCTCCGGCCAGCCCAGTGCCCCGGACCTGAGTCAGCACAGAACATCCTGTGCAACTCAACACATTCCACTTGTCCAACCCCAGCTCTAGCCAACATCTGAATCCCATTCTGCCCATCACAGTGGCCCTTTTCTGAAGACTTCTTGTCCCGTCAGGGGCACCAGTGGTGGTCTGAGGAAATGGCTTTGATCTGAGTGGTAAGTGCCATGTGCAGGCAGGAAACTTTGCAACTCCTCCATGCCCAAGTCCAGCTGAGCAGCCAACCTACCGACAGGTGCCTGAGTTCCTCGGAGCGAATGGCCATTGCGTGCTATTTGAGCACACACACCCCTCCCCACCAGGCTGGCATTTCCTGCATGTTCTTTGTTGAAAAGGAAAGGCTGTGAACTGCAACCTTGGCTTCCACCACCACACCCAGGAAAAACCACCCCATCCAGTTTGACACAGCTCAGCATTGCTCCGCGGAGTGACTGCCACCAGTTGCGAAATGTATTTCTTCCTCCAGATGATGTGGTTTGTTTTTGTAATGCACATGGCAGCTTTCCCAAGAAAGATGCAAATGTCATTCTTCTCTTCCAGGGCCAGTTCTCAGGCTGGGCCAGCATACCTGGTCTTGGCTTCTGCTGCCCCTTTCCCCCTGCCCGTGCCCATCCATTGCCCTCCAGGGAGGGACCTGGCCAGCTGGCACTGACAAGGAGCCCATTGGCAGAGCTCCTGGAATCTCGTGTGGTTGGGGGTAGGTGTTGATCCTGGCACACATGGGTCTCTCTGCCTCCCAAACAAACACACATCGGAGCACCAAGGATCAGGCTGGCTGCAGGAGGCAGCTGGTGCTTCGGGGCAGAAATGCACAACAGATCACCGAGTTTCAGTGAAATATTAAAAAAGGCGCTTCATTAAGGGACCGAGGCAAAAGCAATTACCTTGTGTAATAAATAAAGACCAAAGGGACTTTGACCCACTGCCTCACAGGGCACAGGCTCGTGGCTAGCTATACTGTTCCTCAGACACCCTCCCCTCATTCCCAGCACCCTGCCCTCCTACCGCTCTGCATTCACGCCATGGCAGAAGGCCGTCGTGCTGAGCTAGTCAGGTCCCACCAGCTTAGGTGGCAGCCTGTGGCTCCGAGCCAGGGAGCACAGAGAAGAAAGCTTGAGGCACAGTGAGCAGTTGGGTTTGCCCCGCTATTAGCGTGTTGCTGCTGTTCAAAACGGGTCTGTTTTATCATGCTTCACCATCATCATTATTCAAAGCCCCCACCCTCTCCACAGCCTGGCCAGCCTCTCCTGACTCCCCATCTCCTTCACAGACTCAGCCTTTCCCACCCCCTGAGCTCAGAGACCATGTGACTCCTGGCTCCCTCCCACCACAGTCCCGCTCCCACCCACCTGATGGGACCATCCCGGAGTGCTTCAGCTGGCTTCTGGCTCCTGAACTCCCTTTGGCAGCTGCACCTGGAGAAGACACCTACATGTGGTTGGTAACTTCTGCGCCATTCCCAGCACTGGTCCTTTGCTGCCCTGTCCCATCTCTTCCCACCACCTCACTGTCCTCCTCACCACCCATCACCCTTTGTTACATGCCCACCTACCCCCAGGCAAAGTAACAAACAGCCCTGCTCACACAGTCACCGGCTTAGCACCCGGTTACCATTATTTCTGTTTCGTACTCGCTCTCACACACAACGGGGCCCCATCCCAGCTCACCAGTGGACACTGCCACTCTTAACTACTACTTGGTACAGCTGTGGCCTTTTCCTAGCCCCAAACAAACAGCTGTGACACACCTGGGTGCAGGTCAGGGTCATTATCCCCATTGCACAGAGGGGAAGTGGCTTGTGCAAGGTGGCCCAGTACATCAGTTGGCAGTAGCCAGGAACAGAATCCAGGTCTCCTGGTGCCCCACCCTGTGTTCACACGTAATCATGGCACAGGAGCAGGGAAATAACCGGTCTTGGCCTAGTAATGGACTGGATCCCTATTCTGTGCTCAGACACTAGAAGGAGCTCCTAGCCCCTATGGATAGACCCTGCAAATGCCTGCTGCAGCAGGCTGGTGGAGGGAGGGAGAACTGGTGTGGCCACTGGGGATTGAAAGTGAGCTGTGATGGGAGGGGTTGGCCAGAGAGTTCTGCGCTCCGAGGGCTCTGAGCCTGCACCATGGCCCACTGGGAGCCACGCAGACCTGTGAGTTGAAAGTGTGCTGGAGGCTGCTCTAACTGATGCCACAGGATGTGGGTAGCGGGGGGAGGCAAGGTCAGCCCCGGGCTGGCGCTCCAGCCTTCCTACAGGAAAGTCCCTGCTGGAGCTGAGTTGCCCTTTCCCTCAGCTTTTCTGGTGGGGGGCAGAGCTCAGTGAGGCCCAATCCCAGCGTGGCAGTGTCCTGATGGTGAGATCCCCAAGCAGAGCTGGGCAGCTCTGGGCTGGCAGCAGGGCTCTAGCTAATGAGTGTGACAGATCTAGGTACCCTCCAGACATCCGAGATGCCCCCATGCTGACTTAGGGGCCTCCAAGAGGTGAAGAAATCACAGCAAGGTAAAGACAGCACTGCCACAGGACTCATCCTCATCTGGAGACAAATCTGGGCAGGGTCCCTGGCGTGGGGACATGTAGACAGGCGAGGCACGCAGGTGAGAAGCTCTGGTTAACCCTTTCATTGCCTTCTTGATGCAGAACAACTGGAAAGTAGCAATATTAATGTACAGAGAGTACCTTGGAAGGTGCCCAGGTAAAACCCAGTTGCAAAGACTAATGGAGGGAGAGTGACACAGTGTCTCTTGGCTGTAACAGAAGGGGAGCCAATTTCAAGGGGCAGCAACAGTGTCAGCAGGAACATGCATAATGAGACTTTGGACAACAGAATGTCCCTTCAGTGCAGGCTGGACTACGGACATGGATGCATGTATCCTGTAAGAATGCATTACTGATCAACCCAAGACGCTGGCCCAGGGACCCATCTAGATCCCCGCAGTGCCTACAATGGTGTTTGTGAATCTCTCTGACTGTTTTCCAGGGTGGCTCCGGGCAGCAATTCTGCTGGGGAGGAATGTGGCTTTGCCTTTGCTTGGCTGTAGCTTTCCCCAATATTGTGTGTATTATTTACAAAAATGGAAATAGTCTGCAACAGCCACAATCAACATTACCAATCCCTTGGTCGCACGCAACCCTTTTCTGCCAAGGGACCCAGAGCGCTTGGCAAACACCCCTTTGGGGAGAGGATAACACCTGATAACTCTTTACAATGCTGGGGCACAGGGGCTACTCACTAATCTGGATCCAAACTGGGCTGGTAGACAACAATTGTCAGTGAGTGATGGCTGTGCAGTGTGAAACAGGCCACAGTCCAGAAGAAGGATGCCCAGTGGTTAGGGTACTCACCTAGGACACGGGACATGTCACAGATCCTTCGGTGACCCTGGACAAGTCGGTTTGGGCTAGAATACCAGAAGTGTGTAGCCATCTAAAGGTGCACCAGGGTGCCGAGTACTTTCTAAACACCCCACTGGGTCATCCCCCCCCACTTGCCTTTTTAGGCACCGAAATACCTTAACCTCTCGGTGCTTGAGTTGTCCAGCTGAGACACAGGGCGAACAGCACCACCCTCCCTGCTCAGGGGCACTGTGAAAATCAATAATCGTGAGGCCCTTGGATACCCCAGTGAGAAGGGCTGTATAAGGACCCAAATGCAGAATTCCCAGCCCCACATTTCCCCGAAGCGTATGTCAGTCCACAAAGAATCGCAGCTGTTTACAGAAATAATAAATGTTTGCTCTCTCTTTTTTTTTTGCATCTGGTTTGTACCTTGGGCAGCATTTCTCAGCCTTTCTGGATCCTAGGGACTGGCTTCCTTTATGGAGTCAGGGAGACAACAGGGACCAGTTCTGGCCCACCAAGTGGTTGCTGAGAAACCCTACCTTAGAGGACACTTGGGACCAGCTATTAGCCGCAGCAGGGCAGAGAACCGTGCTTTTTTATTAAATGGAAGTGGCCAGACTCTCGTGACCACCTGACTCCAGGAGCTGGGGATTTACAAGCACACCCGTTCCCCGGTAACCCTCAATGAACTCATGACCCCACTGGACAGCTACAGCTGTGCCCGCCAGCGGCCACTCCCTGCTAGGGACTGGGCAGGAGCCCCAGCGATGGGCCCCGGCCGGGGCGTGCCTGGCCAAGCCGATCACTTGGGGGAAGAGAAACCAGAAGAAGCGGGCGCTTGGCCCGGGCTCGGTCACCCCCGCTGCGGTCCCCCCGTCCCAGCACCTGTCAGCCCCGGAGCAGCCCGGGCCGGGACGCACGTGGGGCGGAGGCAGCCCGGGGCCGCCCCACGCGGGACACTTTCATTTTCCCTTCCAAAGCCGCGGCGCCGGCTGCCCCGGGGGTTTCGCAGCGCCCCCCGCCACGGCCCACTCGGGGCAAGATCGGAGCGTGCGGCGGCCAGAGCCAGCCCCAGCCCGCGGGCCGGCTCCCATTGGCAGGGCAGGGCCGGCTCCGCCCTCTCCCGGCCGGCTCCCGCCGCTATAAGTCGGTGCCGTGCCGGGCCGCCGCGCACCCTGGGCATCTCTGGGCTATGGAGGGCTGGGTGTACAGCGCGCTCTGGCTCCTCTTCGCGGGCAGCCTCCTTCTGCAGCTGTCCCGCGCCGAGCTGCTCCTCACTCCGGCCCTGCTGCCGCCCCTGGGGCTGCTGGCCCTGCTCCAGTACCTGTGCCAGGCATACCTGCCCTTGCCCCTCGGCGCCATCCTTGCCACTGCTGGCTGCCTGGCCTGGCGCTGCGCAGCCCCCAGGAGGAGGCTGCCTGTTGCTGGGAAAGCCATCTTCATCACAGGTGAGTGAGCCAGCCTGCCATCCCCTCTGCCCGCCTGCCTGCCTCCGGGGCAGTTAATGTTTAATTGGCCTGTAGTAGCTGGGCTGGACGCTGGCATTCCTGGACGGCCTGTTTGTCCAAGGAGCCAGCAGAGCTTATCTTCTGCGTGCACCTGCCTGGAGTGCCAGGGACAGGGTGCTGTGCGTGCGCAGGTGTGCACTGGCTGCCTTGTTGCCATGAGCGTGTGTCAGTGGCATTTGTCCGTGCTGGGTTCTTGCACAATGATGCATGTGTCCTGCAGAAGGCAACCCCCTCCCCCCCGCATCTGTGCAGCAGAGAAGAGCCTTAATTCTCAAAGCCAAATTAAGAGGCCTGTCACCTGGAGTCCCAGACCCTCACGTGGCTTCATCAGGAGGCCCTGACCTGGAGGACTCCAGGTAGGAGATGGCTGTGGTGGTCCAGCCGTTTCTGCAGCTGCTGCAGTGCCCAGGACAGAGGAAGGTGGGTGGATGCCCTTTGGAGCCAGAGGCATCCAGGGAGCAGGATGTGCGATGTGTTCAGTCTGATTTCTTGGACTGTTTTGCCAACAGAGGGCTCCCTTGCAGGTGGCATTTTAGCCTCAAAACCAGGTGTTTCTCTCAGAGGTTGAGCTTTTTCTGGGTGTCATACAGCACCTGCCTGAGTGCAGGAAGCTGGAAAAGTAACTGCCCTTGCTCTGGGCCAGGCCTACTGCCGGCTGCCCCTTCCTTCCATCTCTTCATGCCCCCTGTGCTTTCTGCATGGCCTAACAGAAGAGTCAGGGTCTCCCTTTTTCCTGGTCTTCTTCTTTCTGAACAGAGGCAGCTGAACTTGGATTTGCATTTGGATATGCTTCTCTGGCTGAAGGCCTGATCTGGTGTGGCCAGCCATAACTACTAAAATGCTCTCCCCAACACCCCCTTCCCCCTGAAATTGAAATCTTCCTGCAGTTCCTTGCCTTTCAAGCCACCTGGGTCCTGATTTCTAGCTTTCTTCTGCACGCATGAAAGAGAGAAACTTTTTTTTTTATAAGGCTGAGATTTTCACAATCACATGACTCCAGAAGCTGGGTTTTTCAGAAACTCCAAATATAGGACTTGGCAACACTATCTCTGTGCAGCAAGGAAAAACCCCTGGCTGCCCAAGCTTGGTCTGGGGCCTGTGTTCAGAGGTCCTTCTACCACACAGGGTCCTAGAGCCCAATCTCAGAAGGCTATGCAGCAACGAAACAGCCCCGTAGCCCAAGTCCATCAGCTGGCACAGGACAGCTGTGTTTTTGTTTTTGTTTTTCCTTTCCTGTGTACACCTACCCTGAGAGAGAAGGGGTGAGGAAGGACCTTAGAGCTTCTATAGAGAAAGGAGGGCACTTCCTCCCGCTATGGGGGCATTCCTTCTGTGCTGCCGCGGGGCCAGGGGAATGGGGGTGCTGAGGGAATTTGTGTGACCTCTTAGAATTGTTCCTCAAAGGTGGGGTTTCCAGTCTGATGCCGTCCCACTGCTGTGTGGTTGGCTAGTCTTGGTCTGTGCTGCTCTTCGGGATATGTCTTTGGCGCTGCCCTCTTGCTCTCTGAGGCCTGTGGGCTGTGAGGACTACACGGCTGTGTTTACCCATCTGCTGGCAAAGCAGCTGCAGGCCCCTGGGAAGGTTCTTGGAGTCTGAAAACTGAACGGAGCCCACTGATGGGTGCCAGTCGTGATACACTTCGACAGGGCGAGTGCCAGGAGCTGGTGTGATGCATTTTGGTGGGTGCCCCCAAAGGAGCAAGGCCCATTTCCTTCCTGGAAGAGTGGGGTTTGCTCTCTGGCTGTTTCCAGCCACTGTGGTCTGATGGAGTAGAGGCCCTCCCATGTCTGGAGTGGCATTGGGCGATGTCCATGGTGGAGGAGCTGGAGAGTCTGAAGTGGGTCGGGGTGGTGCAAGGGCAGCAAAGGACTCCTTTCCAAGAGAGGAAGGGGGGAGTGAGGCAATGAGTGGAGAGTGGGGCCCAGGTGGAGGAGAGCAATGGGGTATTAGGAGATGAGGCCGAGAGTGACTTAGCTAGCCCTAACATGAGTAGAGCACAACTGTGAGTTGAAGACGGGGAAGATGGGAGTTGTTTCCACACAAATACGGATGAGAAGATGGCTGCAGGGCCCAGGACAGTGTAGACTGGAAATGGCACCTTGGGTTGGGAGCTCCAGAGATCGAGATGAGAACGGACACGTGCATGGGCGAATGAATGTTTCATCTGAGTGAAGGTGAAGGGGGCTGTGCTAGGGAAGAGGGAGCAAGCACACTCTTTGCTGAAAGCAGACGTGTGAACTGTGTGCACATGTGCCGTGCGCCTGAATGCACGGAATTCGCCCACATCCAAATGTGTGCACGTATCTCTTGAGTCCCTTGGCATTCCCAAACTGACAGAGGTCCAGCTCTTTGGGACAGCCAGGCTAACTCAGTGTGCGGCCGCGACCCTGTCAATGAAGGCCTGTGTGCGGCACTGCTTGTATCGCTGGTGAGTCACTGGATCAGATGAGGTGTTCCTGCCCCAGGGCCTGGAAGGGACACCTCTGCAGGCCTGTGGTGGTCGCTGCGAGCTGTGGCTCCTGGTGCAGCCGGTGATGGGGTCATTTTGTGCCCTTGCTCTGACGACTTTGAAAGGGTGAATGCAAAGTGATTCATCCAGGCAGATCAGGCGACGGGTCAATTTAGCATTTGCATAGCCAGTGCCCCCATTCCCCAGAGAGTTAATTTGGGACACACTTCTGGCCAACAGGTATGTAGCTCTGTTTGTGTCACTCCCTCGGATGGAGAGGCCCAGTCCCCTGGGGGAGGCAGTGCCTTTTGTGTGTCTGCCCCAAGAGTGAAGGCTTTGGAGAGGGACGGCCTGAGGGAGGGTGGGGCTCCCGGGAGGGTGGGGCTCCCATCTTCTTACACAATGCCAGCCACAGGTTAGCAGCTCTTTTCTTTAGCCCTCATGATTCACTCGTTCTCTGCCGGAGGTCCCAGTCCGAGAAATGTGGTGTGGAAGATGCTGCTTAGGCTAAGCATGGGCAAGGAGCTAAACATGGAGCCACAGGATGCTCTGATGTGAAGATGGAGCTTGCTGCGCTCCCAGTGATGAGTGTTAAAGGATCAAGTCAGGCCCTCTGTCAAGATGTGGCTTTAGCCCTACCACACACTTTGGCATCACTAGTAATGGTGACTGTGCGAAGCTGGCGCTGACACGGCTGGGGGCAGAAGGGTGGAGGGAGGTTAGTAAAGCTCCCGGCTTTCGTATCTCAGGTGGTGTATTCCACCGGTTAATTACGCATTGGGTAAAAGCAGTATTTTCTCTCCTGTGGATCCAGCTGAGTCGGCCTGTAGCTGAAGTGACACTAAAAGTTTATGTTCAGGAATATTTCACTTTTTGGACCCTGGTGCAAGATGTGCAAAAGCGACAAGATGAGAATCTGTGCTTTGCTGCTCAGTGCTTCCGTCGCATGCACTGATTCGGATAGTCGTGGTTAGACCGAGGGCCCGCTTGTTTAGAGATCGTTTTTCAAATCAAATCGCTGTGTCGCCCAGTGGGAACAGGTGTGTGAAAGCCTCTTCTAGTGGCTGGTCCACACAGCAGCTAGTGGTTCATCCTGCAGTTCAAGTGCTATGCCTGTGACCTGAGATTCTGCCAGATAAAGCACTTAATTTGTGCTTGGGCTAAGCCCCGGCACCCCTTGGCCCGGCAGTTCACAGCCCTGGCACCCCTCGGCTCACCGCATCTGCTTTTAAAGCTGCTCTTTGGTTACAAATTAAGTACTGGGTGCTGCTGGTCTCTCAGGGAGGTGCTGTGGGGGGCAAGCGGGATCTAATTCCCACAGTGAGCTGATCTCTTTAAAACAGGTTTTGTAACCAAGATGCTTGGATGATTGTGGTGGGAAGCAGCAGAGTCCAGGGGTTCCGGTCACCCTCCCTTGGGTCATGGGGGTCACATGAGTTGCAGGCTCCACGCAGGTGGTGTGAGGAGAGCAGCACAGGCAGATGTGTTTGTAGCTGCTCCTGGCCCTAGCCAGTTCCCAGGCACCCAGCCAGGGCAGACTGCAATGTATTTTGGCACATGAGCAAAGGTAGAAGTTCCCTTGTGGGGCTGGCAGGCTACTCCCTGTGAGGAGTTCTTGGACAGTAATGTTGGTAGCATGTAAGTGGGGTGTAGGAGTGCCCATACCTCAGCCCTGGGTGGGTGGGTGGGGAGCCAGGCTGCCGATGTCTGCACGCCTCACAGAAAGCATAGCTCTTTGCCCTGGTTGCAAAGACATTAGAGAGCTGGGAGATGGAGTACCCACCCACTCTGGGTAGGGTAATGGAAACCGATGGGAACAACCTCTACTGCAGCGTGTGTGGAACCCAGGGCAGGTTCTCCATGGACAGAACCCTTAGAGCAGCACTAGTGGGCAGATTTACACTAGGCAGCCTCAAGCTAGAGTGCCAAAAATAGCGGTGTGGACGTTGCCACTCCTATGGTGACTCGGGCAGACATCTGAGCCCATACCCAGGTGGTTGGGTGGGCCTGAGATGTTCTTTGATGACCCCGGAGGCTGCATCAGCCCCCACCCAGAATGATGGCAGATGAAATTCAGCATTCATATATGTAAAGAACTGCATGCTGCAAGGGAAAGGGGGATGGCTCAAATACCTCGTGGGACTCAATACAACCGGTATCTGCTCAGGAGAGGGTCCTGGCTGTTGCTGTAGGCTGCTCGTATATGGCAGAGGCTGGGAGCAATATGGCTGGGCTAGGGGAAGGCAGCAACCTTGTAGTAAGCTTGCTGAACTCTGCAGGCTTCCCATGGGAGTCCAGGGGCAGAGTCAGTGTCTCTGAGGTTAACACCGGCAGGGGCCCTGTGATATTAGCTGGCCACATCCTAGCTGGCGTCATCCTAACACGCAAGACTACAGGCATGTTGGGCATCTGTTAGTCTGGCATCTGAACCAGCGTAGCCAGGGTGCGGCTGGAATCCAGGTGGGGATGATGCTTGGGGACACTACATTGGGAAAAAGTCCAGCCTTGTGGGTCATGGACTGATTGACTGGACCTAAGACTGGAAGATCCTGTCCTGATGAGTTATGAGACAAGAGGCTTTCCCAATCTCCAGGGCCTCACTCCAACAGAACCTTCAATACAGAACAGTCAGAGGTTAAAGTAAGGGGGAATGCACCGGAACGCAGTTCTGGGGCCCACAAATTTGAGGAGCCAGAGTTCCAGGGCCCCTAAAAATAGAAAAATCCAGCAGAACGCATGTTCTGTGCTGCCCTGGCTGCTGGCAGGTCCTACGCCCCACCGTTGTTAATCACAATACTTATTGTGTTATGCAGCGTTTGTTAGTTTGTGACAATAATTGCTATAGACATAAATGCCATAGAAAATTATAAATATTTTTATGGAGCGATAACTGATACATGTGGTACTGAGAAGTGGTTGCAAATGCCTACCTGGGCTGGGACCCATGCATACATGAAGGGGGCTCAGACAATATGGGAAGAGGGCCCGGTGATTAGGAGGGTTCTGGGGCCCATCAAATTATACTTTAACCACTGAGAATAGTCACTACTCTTGGTCAGTTGTTCCAGCAGTTAACTACTCACATGCTTAAATTACTCCTTGTTTCCAGTCAGAATGTGTCTAGCTTCAGCTTCCTGCCATTGGGTAACGTTAGAACTTACCCTGTAGATTGAATCACCTATTTATTCCGTATCGTTCCCATTGCAAATACTTTTAGATGGTAATCAAGTCAACCTTGACCTTCTCTGTTAAGCTTAAGCTCCTGGAGTCTAGCACTGTAAGATCTGTTTTCTAACCGTGGCTCGTCTCTGGACCTTCGTCATCCTTCTTTAACTGTGGGCAGCAAAACTGGGTGCAGCATTCCCACAGCCATCACACCATTGCCAAATACGGAATCTCTCCCCTCTTACTTGAAACTTCCCTCTTTATGAAGCCCAGGATTGCATAAGCCCTTTTGGCCAGAGCCTGGCACTGGGAGCTCACGTTCAACTGATTGTCCACCACGTCTTTTTTTCAGAGTCACTGCCTTCCAGGATAGTCCTTCATCCTGTATGTATGGCCTGGATTCTTTGTTCCTGAGTTAGACATAGTAAAACACATTGGTTGCTTGCATCCCTGCTTTGCCAAGTGAAACAATTCTCGCTGTACCAGTCATCCGTCCTCTTCATTATTTATCACTCCCCAATTTTTGTGTCTTCTGCAAACAGTATCTCTGATTGCACATTTTCTTCCAGGTCACTGATAAAAATGAGACATGGTATAGAACCAAGAACTAAGTCTAGTGGGGCCCCACTAGAAACACACTCGTTTAATGGTGATGATTCCACACTTAAAACTACCTTTTTGAGATGTAGCTGGCAGATTTTAATCCACGTAATGTGTGCCATGTTCATTTTATATCTTTTTAATTTTTTACTCATAAATGTCATGTAGTCCCAATGTGAATGCCTTATAAAAGTCTAAATTTGATCACATTGACACTATGACGTTTATCAAACAAATCTTCTCAAAACACAGTTAATTTGACAGGATCTGTCTTCCATAAAGCCATTTTGATTGGCATTTAATTAAATTACCCTCCTTTAATTCTTTATTAATTATATCCTGGATCACCCGCTCCATTATCTTGCCTCTGATCAATGTCAGACTGACAGGCCTACGTCCCGCTGCCTGGTATGGGACACAGCCAACAGTCCCAATCTCAGGCCAGACTGCCAGAATCCATACGCCAAACTGGTGGTATGGTCTAATGTAAGATTTCACCAAGCCAGTAACAAATGTGTGCTTCCAAATTACTATACTAGTTATTATGAAGCCCCAGACAGTCCACTTCGGGCCTGCTAGCTCCTCATGTACCACCTGACAAACCAGACTGTATGTTGAAAGGCTATTAAAACCAAAATTCATCCTGCATTAGGTTCTCCCAGCTCCACAAAGCCAGCCAGCCACAAGTTTTGCGTACCTCGCTGAATCACAGGGTATCCATTGTCTCTGCACACTCTGAGGTCTTTGGGAGAGGACCACTGGAAGAGTTGCTGGAAGAGTTGATATTTTTAATGACCCATGAACACATGGCTGGCTAGTCTTGATGTACATCCATGTACTGGGTGTCACAGTAAATTTCATAACTTCATAACCAGTGAGGGTATCTGCATTTCATTGAGACAGCCTGTTCCACAGACAACAGCTTTTCCAATGATACCTTACAAGGCACATTTTGTGCAGAATTTGTCGCAATTATATATCAGTGGTAACAATATTGGTGAAGACTATTACCTTCCTTTCTATATAGTGTCACAGCCTGTATTTACTCAGGTCATCCTGTTTATCCTTTTGAAATATTGCCTTTCTTCCTGTCTTCTGAAACTTCCCTCGTTTTCCAAAGCTTATTGGAAATCAACAAATGAATCTCTGAGCAAATTCATTTGGTTACACAGAACCTTAACTGACCTCAGCTACTTCAACAATGAGTGTGAGTAATCACTGAAATAAACTACCAAGGGAAATGGTAGGTTTTCCGTCATTGGAGTCTCTGGGTGCATCTATACTTGTAAATTAAGTCGATTTAAGCCTGCTTAAGTCGACTTAATTTACTCTGCGTCTACACTACAATTTCCTTAAGTTGACTTAAGCTGTTGCTTAAGTCAACTTAAGGAAATTTTAAGTCGACTTTATAAAACCTAGTTTAAAGTTGACTTACTGGCTAAGTCAACTTTATTAAGTCAACTTAAGCCAGTGTAGACGTGGCTTAGCCCTAAGTCGACTTTAAGTCGACTTAAAGGGCCCCCAGGGCTCCCCCACTGACCTCCCTGCCAGGGTGCCTGGCACAGCCACAGCCCTGCCCACCCTGCTCCTATACCCTGTCCCTGTCCTGCTCAGCTCCCATTGTACCCTGGTACAATGGAAAAAATGCTGAGCTCCCTGGCACTTTTAAAGGGGTGCCCCCCTCCCACCATGGACCACTCCCAGGTCTACCTAGCCCCTAGAAGACGACTTAGGCATCCAATGTGGACGCTCTACGTTGATTTGGCAAGGTCGACTTTAAGTCGACCTAATTTTATAGTGTGGACATGCTAAGTCGACTTATTTGGCCAAGCGTAGACATAGCCTCTGAGACTGGATGTCTTTTTGGATAATGGCTTAGCCAAACACAAAGTACTGTGTTCCGTAGAAGGGTACCTGGGTGAGATGTAATGGTCTGTTATAGACAGGATATCAGATGATCTAATGGTCTGTTGTATTGAGATGGAATATATGGGCCCATAGAGCAACAGGTGCTAACAAGACCCCATCACTGTCCAACATTATAGTGTTAAATAAGGCTCTGGGTGTGATACATTCAGACTATGTCAACACTTGTTCAAGTAAGTCGACTTAGCATGTCTACACTGTAAATTTAGGTTGACTTAAAGTCGACCTTGCCAAATCAACTTAGAGCATCCACACTGGATGCCTAAGTCAACTTGTAGGGGCTAGGTGGACCTGGGAGTGGTACATGGTGGGAAGGGGGGTACCTCTCAGGTGCCCTCCTTTCCTGGGCACCCCTTCAAAAGTGCCAGGGAGCTCAACATCTTCCCAATTGTACCAGGGTACATGGGGGCTGAGCAGGATAGGGACAGGGGTAGGGTATAGCAGCGGGATGGGCAGGGCTGTGTCCTGCCCTGTGGGTGGGCACGCCAGGCTCTGGCTGTGCCAGGCACCCTGGCAGAGAGGTCAGTGGGGAAGCCTGGGGGCCCTTTAAGTCGACTTAGGGCTACTCTGCATCTACACTGGCTTAAGTTGACTTAATAAAGTCAACAGCATTTTGCAGCAATAAAGCAGCAGCTTAAGTTGACTTAATTTACAAGTGTAGAGACACCCATAGATCTCAGCCTGCTTAGTGCCATGGTAAACCCAGCATTAACCATCATTTAAACTTTTTATTAAAGATGATGAAAGAATGATTGGAGCAGAGGAACCCTAGCCATTGATCTACAGTGTCATTCTCACTCTCTCTCTTTGGCAAGTAACCAGTTAAGTATTTTTCCACAATGGAACAATTTGAGAGGGGTTCTGTAGCCCAGGGTTCTCAACTTTTCCAGACTACTGTACGCCTTACAGGAGTTTGATTTTTTTTTTTTTTAATTTTGTGTACCCCAAGATTCACCTCACTTAAAAACCACCTGCTTACAAAATAAGACATAAAAACCACCTGCTTACAAAATCAGACACACAAATGTCACAGCACACCCTTACTGAAAATCACTGACTTTCTCATTTTTGCCACATAATTATAAAACTAATTGATTGCAATATAAATACTGTCCTTACATTTCAGTGTATAGAACAGTATCAACAAGTCATTGTGCGTGTGAAATTATAGTTTGTGCTGACTTCACTGGTGCTTTTTATGTAGCCTCTTGTTAAATTAGGCAAATATCTAGATGAGTTGATGTATTCTTCTCCCCCTCCTTCCCCCCAACCACCTCAAGGATAACCTTACCTCTGGTTGAGAACCACTGCTGTAGCCCAGTGTTTAGGAACCCACCAGGGAGAAGAGAGAGAGAGAAAAAAAATGTTGGGAAATCCAAAACTTTCCCACAGAATTTCAACACTGTATAAACTATATTTTCCATTAAAAAAACATTGATCCACTTTTTATTCAAATCCCTTTTGTCCCCAAAAGTCTCATTTTGAATGTGCTCATTTAATCTGACTTGGCCATAGGATTTTGCACACAGACATTTGGGTCCATCCCAATACGTTAGGGCATATCTCTTGGACAGGCATCCAATCCTGACAGATTTCAAATGATAGAAACTCCACCATGTGCCTCACCAATCTGTTCCAATGGTAAATTGCCCTCGCTAGTATAAAAATGTCTTATTTATGGTCTGAACTCTGCTGACTTCAACTTCCACACCCTGGAATTTGTTATACTTTGCCTCCTGGACTACAACTCTCTAGCATTAGATCCAATTGTTCTCTCTCTGTAGGTAATTATAGAGTATGCTCAAATTACCACTTTACCTTGTCTTTGATAAACTGCCTAAATTGGACTCCTTAAATCATATGTTTAAGTGCTCTTCAGATCTCTGAACTGAACATTCAAGGGTTTCATTAGCCCGCTTAGCCAGCATTGCACTGGTTATCTTACTGCGAACTCTAGGTCTTTTTCATTGCCTTCCAGAATATGGTTGGCCTGCATTCTTTATTCCTCGATAGCTGACCTTGCTTTTGGCTGTATCAAAATGCATGTTTGACTGCACTCTATTTACCAAGTGATTCAGATTGTCTTTTGTCCGTGACCGGTCCTTATCATAATTTACCACCCCATCAATTTTTGTGGCAGCTGCAAAACTCATCAGCAGTGGTTTCATATCATCTTCCTGATCTCTGATAAGGTAATGAAATATCACTGGTCTAAAAATACCTTCCTGCAGGGTCCCACTTGGAATGTCCCATTAACACTTACATTTTCATAGCTCTCAGATAGCATTTTTTTAAAAGTAATCTATGAACTGGATTAGAAACTGGCTAATGCTTCAATCAAAATGTTGCATGATGCTAAATCAAACACCTCACAGAAATCTAAGTGTATCTTTATTGCAGTTACTTTTATCATCCAAACTTGTAATCTCATCAAAAAAGAAGCATAGTTCACTTGATAAGACCTGTTTCCCATGACACAAGGTTGACTTGTATTAATTAGATTTCTGTCTCTAGTTCTCTGATATAGCCCCACGTCAGCTCTTTTGTTATTTTGTTTCCTAGGATTCTTGTCAGGCTATCTGGCCTATATTTACCAGGGGGGCTTCCAAGACCCCCTTTTTAAAGATGGGCACAAAATCAGCTAGTTCTCTGGAACTCTCCAGACTTATTAAAAATGACCAGTCCAGGAAGCTCTCCCCACACAATTTTTTAAAACTCCTCTTGATGCAAATTCTTTGATCCTGTAGATTTAAGAATGTGTCACGTTTGTAGATACTGATTAACCTCCTCTTCAATCTCACGAAGTGGAATTTTCTCCCACAAAAGCTCATGCGATAAATAAATTTGTTAGTCTTTAAAAGTGCCACAGGACTCCTTGTTTGTTTGGAAACGTGTGTTTGTCATCACAAAGTAGGATATTGCTCGGCTTTGTTCCCAAAAGAGAACAGAAATATGACTCAACACGTAGGCCCGGATCCTCCAAGAGACTTAGGCAATGCAACTCCCTGAAAGCCCCTGCAATGCACAAAGCCTGAGCTCTGCACTCAGGTTCGCTGAGCAGTGAATGATGTGAAAGTAGCACCTTAGGGTGGGACCCTCAAAAGCCCCACTGGAGCTAGCCACGGGGAGAGGCTGAGGAGAGGAATGCACAGGAGACCTGGCTATTCTCAGAGGAGCCCCCATCTCTCTGCCATCCCTAGTCAGCTTTGCTCCATGAGCTGTTCTTGCACAAAATAGTCTAGGCAACTGCCTAATGCTTCAAGGAATTGCTGTGGGTGGTCCGCCGGCTTCCCTTGTAATGTTAGCCTAGCGGTTAGGACTTTAAGTCCCCCAGGATCCAGGAGGTCCTGATTCAGTTTCCTCCCTCGGCGTGATGAGGAGAATGGACTCCAACAAGACTCTCCCACCTCAAAAGGGAGCCCCTTTCTCACAGAGCTAGAGCGAGTCTTCTGCGCTGCCTCCACGCCCAGCCCATCTAATATTTAATTAAAGGGGAGTGGCTTCCACGGGAGCCAGGAAGAGAGATGGGCAGCAGGCTAGCCCATCTCTCAGTGGTTAGACTGCTGAGGGCTGGGAGACCCTGGTTTAAATCCTTTCCCCCCCTCAGACAGAGGGGAGGGCTCTAACCACTGGACTAAAGCCTCTGCTGGAGGTGACTATCTTCCCCTGGCTGCTCTGGGTGGAGGCTGGTGTTCTCAGGTGTGCATACCAGCCCAGGCACAGTGGAGAAAACAGAGAGATGCTGATATTCACATGGTTCAGGAGCTGGGTAGGCGTCCAGGAGTCTGCAGCGAGGCAGCAGCACACATGCCCCGATTATAGAAGATCAGGGTTGTAAGGGACTTCAGGAGGTCCTCTAGTCTAACCCCCTGCTCAGAGCAGGAGCATTGGTGCCTGGGGAACCCTTCCTGCCTAAATCATCCCAGTCAGGGCCTGACAAAGGTACCTGGGCAGGGACACTCTGGCAAGGAAGCTGTGTGGTTTGTGCTGAACTGTTATTTGGGAGAGGGTGCTACAAATTGTTGGTACCCTCAATAAATGGTAGCCGGAAGACCTGAGTGGGCCTCAGACATGGTCCTGCAGGCTGCTGGCCTGCCTCCCCAGCCAGGATTGCTTTTAAAATTTCCTCCGTGCTGCTCTTGGCTCTGCCATGGGTGTTTAATTTATACCTCTCGCTTTTTTTTATCAACCGTCCATATTTCTTACCTTCTAGTGTGTAGCCCTTGCCCTTGGCCCTCTCCTCCCTCCCTTTTTGTCTTTAAATTGTCTTCGTCATAGCTTTTACTTGCAGTAGCACTTTATGTGACTGAGAATCTTGTCTTTCTGGGCATCTAGTAAAGTGTCCTTTAAACAAGTCCCAGTTCTCATTAACACTTACCCCCTTCCTCCCCATCAGCTTTGCTCTGAACGATTAGCTTTATTTGTTGATATCACTGCCTGGATCTGTTGCAAAGCTGATATAAGCAGCTCATAATCATTTATAACTTAGGCATTCCCACATTTTTAGCCCCAAGACCAATTAACCTAACCATCAGGATGAGACCTAATATTGAATTACCCTGTGTTCTCTCTCCCAAGTGGGGAAGATGGAAAGTAACATTAGACATTGGACTGGAGGCCATTGAAGGGTGACTTGTCCATCTCTACCCCATCTTCTGGTTCTTTAGGTGGTAGTAAAAACGTATTAGAAAAATGTCTGATTTGCAGGAAGTTGAGGATGTCTTAATTGGGGCAGCATGAGACCTCCTGCCTGATGGCGTGGTGTCCAGAGCATGGTTTATCTTGGTCTGTAGTCCGGTTTAGGGAACTCTTATAGACCCAGCCACTACACATTGTCAAGACCCGTGTTTCCAGAGCACCAGTAACTCTGAACGGTATAATGCTCTTTCTGGTGAAAAGTGCTGCATTCTTGCCACTCTCCCAGCCCAATCTCTGAGGGGTGGTAGCGATTGACTGTCGCACTCCAGTCCCGCAGCTCCTCATGCCAGCTCTCTAGAACGCCAGCTGTCCAAACTGTTCTTGTAGAGGAATCTTTCTAATTCCTCCTGTTGATGAAGCAGATGCCTACCATTAGCCTGCAGACAAAGACCCTATTTCTTCCTTGTGCCTTGACACCTTGAGTCTGAGTTGTACAGCTGATGGTTTGTAATGGTTGTCTCCTTCCACCTTCCCCTCTCCTGCCTGCTCTGTCACCCAGAAGATGGGTTCCCATGCTCATGAGCGGGAGATCATGTGCAGCCCTCTCTCTCCATAACCAAGATACTCTACTTTACACTTCTCTACCAATGACTTACCTCCAGTATCTTCTGCTCTCTGTTCTTCCTTGCTTGTGGGACAGGAGAGGCCTTCAGAAGATTACGTGGACTTTCCTGTCCTTCAGCTCCCTTTTGAGATCCCAGGAGCCTTCCATGATCTGAAATGTCAGCTGCTGCCCTGTGACTGGTGTGAGATCCCCAAGATGATGCACGACAATGTGCATCTTGGCTTGGTGCCTTCAGAGTCCCTTCCAGTCTGCTGCAGAACATAGCCCACTGCCTTGCTGTCTGTGGAGACCACACTGAAGATTCACTGTTTCCCATTGGACTGAGTAACCATCCTCAGATATGTCCCCTGTAATCATGTGCTGCTTTGCCACTAAATTCCTCAGATATTTTCCTAGCTGCCGTTATGCATAGCTACTTCTAGCTGTGTCATGTCCCTCCACTTCTCATCCTCTGGTCACAAGACAGCCCAGCTTCTCCATGTGAAGCACATGTGCCCTGCTGCTTTCCTCTGGGAGACATGGCTGCCAATCTCAAATGCTATTTTTTGCCTTCTGGCTTTCTCATTGCCGATTTCTTCCCCAGTGGTGGTGGTTGAACCTGGCTGTCCAA
Organism: Pelusios castaneus; assembly: GCA_007922175.1. Taxonomy (NCBI): domain Eukaryota; kingdom Metazoa; phylum Chordata; order Testudines; family Pelomedusidae; genus Pelusios; species Pelusios castaneus. Next base: position 1,835,099 of record ML686049.1, read on the forward strand.
TAAATCTTCAGCTTCTCAGCTGCTATATAAGGTCAATAGTTACTTTTCAAGATCACAGACCTTTTCTTTCAGCACAGTTTGTACTTCATATGTCTCTTCCTTCTTCTGGCATGAAGGACAATCTGGGACATCTCCAGTCAGTCACAAGAACTGATCCCTTTCAAGTGATCACTTTATTTCTAGAACATGGGTGTAATGTTAGTGGTGTGGGGAAGAGATGGTGTCAGGAAGGTGCTGGGAGCTGTGACATACCTGGAGGTGAGAGGGGAACTAATATTGACCAGCTAATAGAAGAGAGATTCAGGAAGGTGAAAAGGTCTGAAATGGAGGAACATCCACCAGCAGAACTCTAGACAGGAGTTAGATTCAGACTCATGGACTCTAAGGTCAGAAGGGACCAATATGATCGTCTAGTCTGACCTCCCGCACAATGCAGGCCACCCACTCCTATAACGAACCTCTAACCTATGACTGAGTTATTAAAATCTTCAAAACATGATTTAAAGACTTTAAAATAGAGAGAATCAACCAGCAAGTGAGTCGTGCCCAATGCTACAGAGGAAGGCAAAAACCCCCCAGAACCCAAGCCAATCTGCTCTGAGGGAAAATTCCTTCCCTACCCCAAATATGGTCATCAGTTAAACCCTGAGCTTGTGGGCAAGTCTCACCAGCCAGTCAAGAAAAAATTCTCTGTAATAACTCGGAATCCATCTCATGTAATGCCCCTTCCCAGGTCACTGGCATATCTATCACCAGTAGTAAAAAATGGACAATTGCCAAACTAAGCCATCCCATCATATCACTCCCTCCATAAATTTATCCAGCTGAGTTAAAAGAAATAAATCTGTTGTGGGGAGAGCGAAGCCACTCATTTTCAGGGCTGGGGAGAAATGTCCCTCCCTCTGGGCAGATGGTTCCCTTTTTGCTCATGGTATCTTCCAAAAATCTTCCACATGTTTTGCCACATGATGGCCTCTAGGTCTGCTCTGCAATGGCAATTCTGATATCCCTTTGTCTTTTCAGAGCTACCTCAGTTTCTCTACCACTGGCAATTTGTTTGAATGGCCCTTCAGAGCTAGACATAGCAGCCCTGCGTCACTTTCCCTTTTCACCGTCCCATTTTAAGCCCCTTTTCAGACACAGCCGTCATTCTGGAGGGCTGTCCTGGGCTTCCCCACTCACACTCAGGAGCAGCACTAGAGATGGACTGTAGGCAGCTGCACTGCTTGCCCACCCTTAGATCCAGCTCCGTTGTAGCACTCTTCCTGCTCCACACCGCCTGGTTGAATTCTGGGGCTGGGTGCTGCTGGCAGGTGGCTGTTATGTTTCATCTGCTCGAGACAGAGGCCCTGCTTTGCTCCTTCTCCCTCTTTGTAGGCCCTGCCAAGAATTTGTTCTCTCCAGCTCAAGTTCACCTCACCCATTTAACACTCATCTTTCCAATCTCGCCCTGTGTCCAGGAGGTGCTGGCTCTGCGGTTCCCCCACAGACACATGCTCTTTTGTTCACCGCTTTCCCCTTCCCAGAATCAAAGCTGACACTGGAGATCCATTTCCGTAGTGTTCAGTGCCTGGCATTTGTGCTGCCCCATGCCTGGCCGCCCTCCAAATTTGCTGCCTGGCTTTATTCGCCACTACCCCCATCATTCCCAGGTTGCCAGCTAGGGAGTCAGAGATCACCACGTCCAGGGGTGCGCCTCTCGTCTCACGATCAGCCTGTAAGGCTCAGCTTCACCTCCCAGCTGCACTGAGCCAGGAGGTGCTGAGCATCCTAGGGGATTGTCACTGAGCCCCGGCTGTAGTGCTGGAAGGCACTGGATTAGACAGTGCTGTAACCTGGGACAGGCTCCCTGCTGGATCATTGTATCTAGGGGTGAGGCGACTGCTCTGGGCGGGGATGTCACTATACAGCAGTTGTAGGGTCTGTTCAATTACAGGTCGTGTTGCTAAGGGCTAAAAGCGCATTAGAGTCTTATCTCATGATCTCTGAACTTGTGTCCCAGGATTTTCCTCCTCCCCCAGCCTGGATTGCAGCGAGTGACTAGGGTGGAAGCCACAGGCTTTTCCCTTTGCCATCATGCATGGCTCAATCACCTGCAGGAAGGTGAGCAGAGGAGTGCGTGCTGGAGGAAGCATGGGTGAATGGTTAGAGTACGGGACCAGGTGTAAACTGGACAGTGTAGATTATCTTTCATCAAGCCTGCAGCAGCTGCCTGGCAATAACTTGGGCCCTGCCCAGGAAAGGGTCCAACGTAGGCTACGTGGTGCGCAGGGCCAGGCTGAGAGGCAGAGTAGGTGACAAGTGAAGTACAGCCTGGCTCAGCTGCTTTCAGGAGAAGAGCTGAAGGGTTCAGCGTGTGCACAGAGCCATTACCTACATAGGCCAGACCAGCTTACCCAGGCCAGTGATGTCTTTGGACACTCTTCACTATTATGGAATGTGGTCTCTGCTTCACTTATGGCACCCTGTGATCTGTAGGATGGCACCCCAAGGCAGGGCTGCCTCCAGGGCAGTCACAGGTTTGGGTGTACAAGGATGCCCCAAGCGAGGGGGTCACTCTAGCCAACAAAAGGCTCCAGGGAACAGCAGGGGGTTGGGAGTTGGCCACTGGCTTATGGAGCGAATCCAGACACCGCACATAGAGTGCAGGTACTATTGAGTGGCTCTACTGATGCTCGATGACTGGCATCTGAAGGCGTTTTGGCTGTTCCTTCCTTAACCCTGCACACAGCAGCAGCATGCATGTGCCCCTCCTCAAGTGTCCAAGTTTTCTGTGCTGGATCCGTCCCTCTTGGATGGCCTGAACCTTGATTTTTGCCTGTGTTTGTCTGAAGAGAATGCGCCAATTCTCACCCAAAAGTCCCACCTCCTACCTTGCCATCTGGAATCTGTCAGCTAATCGAATTCCTCAGCCCCTCTGAGTGAGCCTGTTGGACTTTCCAACTCGTGCTCTTTGCTGACTAATGAAAAGTATTTGATCCAGGAATTTTGATAAGTTTCAGAAAGGTAGTCGTGTTAGTCTGTTTCAGCAAACCACACAAGGAATCCTTCTGGCACTTATAAAGAGTGATCAATTTTTTTTATCACATGAGCTTTCATGGGCACAATCCCACTTCGTCAGATGTGGGAAAAGGAGATTGTAGTATGTTAGAAGTATGTATACATACAGAGAAGGGTGGGTCACAAGGTCAGCTCAAACAGATCCAAAGGGATAGTCTGGTAGCCTATCTCAGCAAAACACATAAGTTGTTTTGATTCAAACAGTGTGGAAGAGGGCCCTGTAACAGCAAGAGCTGAGAATGTGGGAATGTAAATAGAGGGGAAATTACCTTTTGTAATGAGTCAGCCATTCTAAATCCCTACTCGGACCCAATGTGGAGGTATCTAGTTCGCATGTGAATTCCAGCTCTGCAGTTTCAAGTTGGAGTCTGTTTTTGAAGGTTTTTTGCTGAAGTACAGTAACGAACAGGTTTAGTTTGGGAGGTCGGGTGTGCACTCCAGGGGTAGAGTAATACTAGAAAAGCTAAGTCCCAGCAAGAGAGGGAGCTGTGGCTCCCCCCGGGGAACAAGGGAGCCGCACGTGGGTCCCTGGTAAAAGGGAGCCATGGCTCTCCTCGGGGACAAGGGAGCCGTACACGGCTCCGTGGCAGAAGGGAGCCACATGCAGCTTCCAGGCGAGAAGGGAGCTGCGCGGTGCCCTTCAGCCAGGGAGCCACGAGCGGCTCCCTTGTGTCCAGGGGGAGCCACGGCTCCCTTTTGCTAGGGGGAGCCCCGGCTCCCTTGTTGGGGGTGAGCCGTGGGTCCCTTCTGCCAGGAAGCTGCAGCTCCTTTGTCCAGGTTGACTTGGGGTCTTCACATCAGTTTTAGGTTGACTTAATGAATCGATTTAGGCATTAAGTCAACCTAAAGAGTGGTAGTTATTAAGTCGACTTAATGAAAGCCCGATGTGGACACAGCTTTGTTTAGGTTGACTTAAGCGTCCTTAAGTCGACCTAAATTGCAAGTGTAGACATACCCCAGCTGACTGGGATACTGCTGTGTTTGCCCAGCACCTTGCTGTCCACTTCGACTGCTGTCCAATCCATCGGCACCAAGGGATGGCCACTGACTTCCACTTATCTAAATAATATAATGAGACTTTACTCCTTCTGCTGAGATTTTCCTTCATTTCATTTAAGTTTCAGTTTCACACAGTGACTTGTTTGTGCCCAGGACATTCACTATGGCACCATGGTCTACACCTCCACAGAGTACACCATGATTTTCTTTTTTCTTTTCTTTTTTTTGAATGATACTGTTGCAACCTGGGAGTTTCTAGTCTGCTTCTGCTATTCCTCTCGCCCATACTGCTGCGCTGACTGGGAATCTGTCGGCCAATGTCCTCAGAAGTGCCTGCTGAGTTGGGTTGTCTCTGTCTCATCAGTGTTGACTTTAGATGCCTTGGTTCCTCCAGTCTAGGCCCCCAAAATCAGTGGGTGTTTTGAGAGCGTCAGCCATGTTTCATGACATTAATAGCTCCTTGCATCTGCATTCTGTGAGTCCCTCGCTGTGTCTTAGGCTAAATTCCAGTAGTCTGTGGCACATGCCAACGTACTACACCAGAACTTTTTAACCACATGATTTAAGCATCTGATTCCAGCTGAGTCTGACCCTGACTGGCAAGGTCTGGTTCAGCACCTGTCCCGGCAAGCTCCGTCCTAGGATAGCCGCTGTCTGTTAGCTGAGCCATCAGCAAACAGATGAGCGACAGCAAAGCCAGAGATGCAATCCCCCAGGGAGGATGGTGGGTTTCCAGAAAGAAAAGCATCTGGAAGGGTTTTCGTTTATTTCCTTTTATAAACTAGATCATCAGCACCAAGGGCCCTTCATGCTTATTGCAAGCCAGACATGACTGGATTCCTGGTCCCTCAACATCTCCCAGGGACAGCATCCTGTGTGCACAGGCCTCACTCTGTTGTTGTTTGAGTGGGAATCTAATGCTTCTCAGTGTTGGGGGGGCGGTGAGGCATGGTTCCCTGCAGTTCTAATGCTGAGTTCCTGTCTCTGAATCAAATCAGGCTTGTGCTCTGATAACTCGTGATGTGCACAGAGGAACTCCTGAGAGATGAACATACCCCTTGTTTCATTTAGGATCGGGTGTAGTCTTTGAAGATGAGTCTGGAAACAAAAGGGCAGAGGATGAATTCACCTTCCCCCTTCCCTTTCAACCCCATTGTGCCTCTCCGTGGAGGTACAGGGGAGGTCCTGGCCCTGTCTTGTAGTCTGATGCTCCACTCCACATTTGTGCATTTAAGAGCCTTAGAGCAGGAGCCCTATCCAGGAGAAGCCCAGGTGAGACTCAGAAAAGCATTGGATCTGCAAGACCCTGGAAGTCTGGGGACATGTGCAATCTCCAAAGGACAGCCTGTCCCTCGTCCCACCAGCGGTGACATTGGTAGCACCTGGCAAATGAAGCCTATGCTAGGAGCTCTTCTGACACAGCTGTTGTGACCAGGCCAGTGATGGGGCGTGGCACAGGCTGAGAATCCCTGGCATTTTAGTGCTCGCTGGTGAGTGGTGTGTTTTACTGTTCTTTGCTCAGATTCAGACCTCCAGAGCAGCCCTAGGACTCTCCCTCCACAGCATGGTTTGGGTCAGGACAGAACAGGTAGCCTGGCCTAATCATGTGGGCTCTACCCTGGAACTTGGGAGATGCATTGCAAGCCACTGCTCCACCACATGCTGCCTGTATAACTTTGGGCCAATCACTTAATCTCTCAGGGTGTGTCTACACATGAAAAGTTAAGTCAACTCTGTTAAGTCGACTTAACAAGGTCAACCTAACTTTTCAAGTGTAGACACAGCGGAGAGTCAAAATTCCCCACTGAGAAGGGAGCCGGCTCTCCCCTGGGGACAAGGGAGCCCCACGTAGCTCCTGAGAAGAAGGGAGCCATGTGGGGCTCCCCAGCCAGAGCCCCAGTGACCAGGGAATTCCCTGCTGGGGCTCCAGCAGTGAGGAAATCCCCCACCTCCCCACTGGGGATTCCCTCGCTGCTGGAGCTCCAGCAGGGGATTCCCTGGTCACTGGAGCCCTGGCTAGGGAGCACAGGTGGCTCCCTTCTCCCTGGGAACCCAGGACTTCCCAGCAAAAAGGGAGCCACAGCTCCCTTCTTGCCGGGAAGCTGCAATCCCCGGTGAGAAGGGAACCAGGGCTCCCTTTTTGCCAGAAAGGCACAGTCCCCGGCAAGAAGGGAGCCGCGGCTCCCTTGTCCCCACCCTAGGTCGACTTAGGTACTTAAGTTGACCTAGGGTGTCCACACCGGTTTTAGGTCAACTTAACAAATCAACTTAGCTGTTAAGTCAACCTAATGACCGGTAGTTATTAAATCGACTTAATGAAAGCCCATGGTGGACGTGGAGTAATTTAGGTCGACTTAAGCATCCTTAAGTTGACCTAAATTGCAAGTATAGTCGCACCCTCAGTGTCTTGGGTCCCAATGGGGAGGCTGGCACTGCCCTGCCCTGTGGGGGCGTTGAGGGTGAATGGACTCATGGATGGGAGGCACTGCTGCCCTAGCACATCCTTTCTGTTGGAGCAGTGTTGGGCCAACCCTACAGTGCTCCTGGGGTGGGGACATCTCCCGCTCCGGAGGAGGTGCTGGTTGAAGGGGAGAACAGCCCCTGTATGGGAAGAACCTCTGGACGTGGCCTGTCAGAGAGGCTAGGTTGTGGAGGGCCACCGAATGGAGGCAGAACACCCAGGCTGCATTGGTGATCCTGCAACCAGACAAGGCTCCATTTTCTTGGGTGCTGACTCCCTTGTGGCATCCCCCAGATCTTGGGTGGCTCAGCTACCATGCAGCAGCATCCCTAGGCATGCTCCATCAGGAGAGCAGGAGGCAAGGGAGCCCAGAAAGCTCCCATCTCCCCCTGGAGATGGCCAGGAGAGAGGGCACTTTCTACCCCTCCAGTTCCCTGCTGTGCAGGCCGAAGCCATTGCTGGGCTGTGGAACAGGACAGAAAGTGTTTCTGCGCCTGGGGAGCTGGGTACCGCCTGTCTGTGGGTCGGCGAGGATTCTTAGGTGGAAGAAGGTGCAGCCAGCAATTGGCAGACCTGGGTTTCGAGACCTACTGGTGCACCTGGCTTTTCTCCTGTGCTCTGGTCCCAGCCAGCCTGGCATCTCCCAGGAGGCCGGAGGGGGAATGCGAAGAATCCAAACCAGAATATCCAGTCTGCAGGTGACTTAAAGAACCAAGAACACTAAACACAAACACCAGCGTCTTGGACTCCCCCAGGCTAGGAAAGGACTTTGCAAAGTGACTGCGCTCTGACTTGAACTCGCTCAGGTAATTCAGATACTTCTTTTCCAGCATTAGCCACCCAGCTCAGAATGCTAGCCAGGAGTGGCTTGCAGACAGAGGCAGAGCTGTGAGAGGTGGTCAGGGCAGCATTTGAACTGCAGCACGCCAACGACCTCCGCAGACGACTCTCCATGTTAAGGTTCACTGATTGGAGCCCTGTGGGACCTGCCCTACACAAACCCCGGGAAGTGACAGGCCATGGGTTCCAGACCAGCCACAGGACCTTGCCTGGGCCAGAACGTTTCTTGTCGTTCCCTGCTGCCAGCGCCACCCGTGGGATTGCTAGTGTCGACAAGACCTGCAGCAGCTCTTTGATCTCCATGTCTCCTAGAGCTACTCCGAGTCAGTCAAAGTGATGTGCTGGTCACAAGACTGCCTGCTGCAAATCTGCTGCCTTGATTTACTCCATTCTGCGCACTTGTATGGGGTGAAGAACTTGGGACTCAAGTGGGCCACAAGGATATGTGATTGATCTCTTTACACATATGGGCCATATGGTCTACAGGCCTTCAATGGCACTGAACTGGGGAAGCTGGGGAACGTGGCCCTGCATCTCTGCCAGCAATGAGAAGTAAAGTTTGATTGGCTGGGCCAGGACCATGGTTTTGTCCTTTAGCCTGTGGCTGTTCTAATATTAGATGGGCATCATACATTATCAGGGCTTTCCTACCTGCTCCAAAGGAGGCACAAAGTTGGCATGGGACCCAGGTACTCTACCTGCCCAGCTTTGCTGCAGAGGGTTTCTGTGAGAAGAAAAAACTGACCTGGGGAAGTAGTGGGGCCCCTAGTTAACAAGCTCTGTCTTTTCCTTAAGCGACCTTTGAAAGGCACTCTCGACACTGAGCCCTCTGCCGCATTGTTAATCCCAGCTGGAGTAGAGGCCGCTGTTCGTCACACAACAAACGGGCAGGGTGAAGAATTCTAGCCATGGCCTCAGTCTCTGGAGATGGGTGTTCTGAGGGGGGGAATGTCGGCCCAAAGACTGCATCAGCACATGTTACTGGTGGTTTGTAGAAAGGAAAACGTGGGGGCTTCTGATCAGTGCTGAATTTGTGCCAGGGTCTCTAGGCTTGGCAGTTTACAGCCCCACCTCTGGGCTGTCTGCATCAGTTCTGAACAGAAACAAAATCCCAAATGGTGTCAGAAACCCTCCTCCCTAACTGGGAGCCGTTACCAACCTGTCCCAAAGCAAGGAGATGCCTGGTCTAATTGTAGTGTGCACTCGTACGGGAGCAGAGCTCCCTGCTCAGTGTCATCAGGTGCTTGGGCCACGTCCTTCCCCTCCTCACTCATCCCATCCACATGATAGTGCTCTAATCCAAGCAGCCTAGCACATCAGTGGCCCTGCCCAAGGGAAGCGATGGGTAATAATCCTCCCCAGAGCCATCCAACAGGAAAACTGCCGCAAGCCGGGTTGCTACCAATCCCCTGTAAAATGTGTATGTGCTGGCAGGTATGGACATGGATGGTTTATTTACTTCCTGTCCTCAAAACAATCACTGTCCGAAATGCCCCGAGGGGGCTAAAATCCATGCACTTGCACTGATCAAAAACTCCATCCCACAGGAAGCCTTCATGTCAATGACACTGAACAGCACGTGCCGTGTTGCCCAAACGTCACAGTAATTGCAGACCAGCACTCTGGCTTCCTCCCTCAGGTACTGGAGGGCAATGATGAGCTCAGAAATTAAACCCCAGCCAGGGCCGGCCTAAGGGTTTTTGGTGTCCTAGGCGAACTATGACTTTGGCGCCCCCTCCACGTTATAAGAGATAACATTAATATCCTTTTTAAATAGAGAAAAAAATCAACTCCATTTAATTTGGCGCCCCAGGCGACCACCTGGTCCACCTATATGGTTGGGCCGGCCCTGACCCCAGCCACGGCAAAGCCAAAAGAGGCGTCAATTCAGAGCCGTGGGGCCTTCCCACAGTGCATGTCGCCACCAGCACAGCCTGTAGTACGGGGGACGCGGCAGTGGCTCCAAGTCTTTTCCATTATAACCCTCTGGCTTCACTTGTGTAACTCAGGCAGACTAAACCATTCACGCTGCAGGTCCAAGGGCACGAGATGGATTCTGCCTCTTCACAGACCCATGGACTCTAAGGCCAGAAGGGCCCAATATGATCATCTAGTCTGACCTCCTGCACAATGCAGGCCACAGAACATCCCTCCTGCAATAAACCTCTAATCAGTCCCTCTATCATGATTTAAAGACTTTAACATATAGAGAATCCACCTGCAAGTGAGCCCTGCCCCATGCTACAGAAGAATGTGAAAACAAGCGAACCGGCACCCCTATATAATGCCTGGGCGGTGTACTCTGGAGTTCCCCAGCCAGTTACTGCCTAGCACAGCTGGACCTAGGCAATCCTCCCTGGGATATAACTTGATAAACTGATCAGTTTATCTTCTCTGTGCTCCCTTCAGTTTGCCTGCACCTGCTAACACACTTGCGAACCAAAGCGCGGGTGCAACCCCACCAGCAGGGTAGAGGTGGCCAGCTGCTCCTTGGCTCTGGCTGATGACTCTTCACTGCCATAGTTCCAGCATCCTCTTATAACTTGCTCTCTGCTGTCATCCCTTGAGACGTCGTTGCTTCCCAGACTGCCAAGATCCTGAGTGACGGACATCTGTCCTCCCGGAGCTGCCCTGGAGTGCTCGCCTCCCTCCCCATTGATGCTGGGGAAGCCCTTGCCACAATCCCATCCACAGCAAATGCTGGGCTATCTAGCTGCTTGCGTCCCCTCTCCAGGCTGTGCCTGTAGGACTGTCATGCCTCACTGATCTCCTAGAATTGATTGAGCATGTCAACATGAGAGTGGATGAAATGAAGGAGAATTGGTGGATGTTTATTTGGTCTGTTTTCAGCACAGTCAAGTACTCGTAAGGAAGGTCATTAAGAGGGGAAACCAAAGTATTGTCATCAATAAGAGATGTAGTAAACAGAGATGTAGTAAGCAGCGAAGAGTAGAAATGGAGTCCACTTTCTTTGCAGCAAAAGTTAACGGTGCTAGGGTTAGCGTTGAGTCTAATATGTGGATCCACATCCGATCTGCAGCCGCAGGAAATGGCCCTCGGGTATCCGCATCGCATCCACAGATATAATGCAGATATCTGCAGATTTGCAGGGCTCTATTCATCTATAGAGCCCTGTCCAGATACAAATAGATGGATCTGCATCCAATCTCCATCCGCAAGAAATGTTCTGTGGATATCCGCATTGCATCCACAGTTCTAATGCAGATATCCGTGGATTTGCAGGGCTCTACATATTTTTCACTCAGGGAAAAATGGCCCAAAGCTCCTGTGTTCAGGCCACTTGTTACAATTCTTTCTTCTGCAGCAGAGACAAATTGCTGTTGCCACTCACTGGTGAAATCAAAAACTGCAAAGATTCTGGCCAGAGAATTGAGATCAGAGAATCTGGTCGAAATGTGAAGAAAGGTGTTGAGGAGTTTGCTCCAACGGAACACCCTAGCCACTGCTGCTCTGTTAGTGCTAATGACCCATCATCTGGGTGCTTTTGGGGGGGTGACTGTGCAGGCAGGCTGTGAATAAATCCACCCCAGGACCCGGACAGCATGGGAGAAGGCTGGAGCGTTGTTGTGTGGGAGAGTGTTGAGTGCACGGCACTGGAGTTGGTAATAGGCTGCATCCTTCCAAGAGCTGTTGCATGTTGTCCGACCATTGACTGACAGCATCTCTTTTAATTCTGTTTAGTCCAAGTGCTCAAGGAAACGTCTGCCTGGGCTGAGTGCTGGTAAATCCTGGGCAAGGAGCACTGTGTTCCTAGAGGGAAGACCCCAGTATCTCACAATGGGCTGCTCCAAGTGTCTAGGAAATACAGAGAACCTACCCGTCTGTGTTCTGCCCTCTCTCCCCCATGAGAAGGGTGGGTGTGGAGGGAACAAGTCACGGAGTTTGAGGAGTGAGTTGCTAGGGGGAGTTTAATCCTGGGGTGGTTGACATTGTTTGGGGATACCTTCTGAACAGTGGTGCCTCTGGATTCTCTGGCCTGGGCTAAATGGGATGCCAGGCAAGGTGATCCCAATGTCCTTCCTGGCCTGGGAATCTCTGAGCCTCTTGGAGGATGTGGTCAGGATCTTGACTGACTTTCTAGCCCCATTTTTCAAAGGGGAAGCTGTATTAGTCTGTTGCAGAAAAACAACAGAGTCCTGTGGCACTTTTAAAGACTAACAGATTTGTTTATCGCATGAGCTTTCGTGGGAGAAAATCCCACTTTATCAGACACTTCAAAGCGTCTGATGAAGTGAGATTTTCTCCCACAGAAGCTCATGTGGTAAATCTTAGTTTTTAAAAGTGCCCCAAGACTCTGTTGTTTTCCTACAATAGACTAACACGGCTACCCTTCTGAAACTTGACTACATGGAAGGCACTGAATACAGCCGTTTGAAGTGGAATCTTTCTAGCCCCAGTCTTCTACCTCGGCCCCACAGAGCAGTTCCTGCCTCTTCCTTGAGTGTCTTTTCCAGTAAAAACATGGGTATCCCTCCACAATCATGGGCCAAGGGCATCTTCCACCTTTCTCACACCCTTTGGGTTTTCCTGTGTGACCTGGTGGCCCCTAAACTCTTCTGGCTGGCTTGTGGTGGACATGAGCCTGCGAGAGATGCAGAGACTTCCACTAGTTTATGCTGCTGGCAGGGTTAGTGGACCAAAGGAACACAAGAAGAGAAGGCTCTTATGGCCTGAGGGTGGCTCTTATAAAGGACACAAGGACATGGCATTCCCTTCACGTGGGGTTTCAGGCGCTGGCCTTTCTTGCAGACTTTACACTGAACACCACCACTTGGCTGTGACTTTCCAGGGGAGGGTACATGGGTTGTGTCACTCTAGGATGCCCACCCCCCTCCCCTACTGTAAGTGCATGTCTCTTGCAATGACAAGTTACTGGCCCTCCTGGGGGTGGGGAACACAGGGGCTGAACGGTCCTCTCTGTAGGGGTTTTCCTGGGAGTAGCGATCCAGGGGCTGGCACTGGGCAAGGATTAACTGCTACTGAATTGTCCGGCTGAAGCCCATCGTGCTATATGTGGGCCTTGGAAGACAAATGGCTCTTTTGGCTTTGGAAATTCAGTTGCTCTCCTGGCAGCTGACAGGTGCAGATGGTCTGCAAGGCCCGGGTGCAGATCCTTAACTGCGTTAGGAGCGCTGGGAGCGAGTGGGCAGGATGTCAAGCACCAAGAGGGCTAATGGCTAATAAAAGCCAGGCAGGAGTCCTGGGGACGTGGCCAAGTGCTTTTATTTTTAAATCTTATCTTTATTGCCGTGTTCTCCTGCCTGTTGGAAAAGGCATAATGCACCTTATTGCTGCCGGTGACCCAGGCTGCCTGGTAACCGCCACGCATGCAGGGCAAAGGAGGTGGCGTGATCAGAGGGTCTGACACTTTGGGCAGGCACCCCCCAGCTGGCACAGTGAGATCTGCTGGGTGTCAAGGAGCTTGGAGCTCCCAGAATTCCCATGCAAACTAAAGCTGCATGAAGGAAACATGGAAATCCATGCCATGCTGCTCGCATGCTTTACACTGCTTGCTGTGGGGAGGGGTGAGCCATTCATTTCAGCGCCTTTCTCACCAATTCACTGGGGCTCTGTAGGGAAGGGTACAGAGGGGGGAAGTGCAGACGCTGTCATATCGCCTGTCAGCTCGCAGCTGGGAGTACCACCCAGAGCTGACAGCTCAGACTTTCAGAGCCAGCCCAGGTGCCCAGCTGGGAGCTCCATGAAAGGCTAATGACCTGGGCTCTCCACTCCCCTGCTGTCCCATTCAAGCCGGTGCAAGCATGTTTGGTAAGGACACGCACCACCCGCAGAAGGCAGGCAGGGTGGACATGAAAAAACTGTAGTAATTATGGCGGTAGCTGGACATTGATGTAACAGGTCAACTTAATTGTCTAGTGTAGAGAAAACCTAGGGCCAAGCAGTTCACACTGCGGATCACAGTACCTGCCCTGCAGGCAGCACTTCCCATAGGATGCTCAGAGCTCTTCTGCAAAAGGCGTGGCCTCGGCAGAGGGTTGGGCCTGCCAGGTAGGGTCCGAGTGAGCCATTCAGTGCGATCTGCTGCATTCTGTAGGGCTCTTTGTTGCCTCACATCCTCTGGCCCTGTGTCTGCTCTGCCGCTCACTTGCTTTGTGCTTTGTCTGCTCCCTCTTTCCTGGATGTGCCAGCTCAGTGTTTTCTCAACAACTGGTCCGTGGCCCAGTACCAATCCCTGAGATCTTCCTGGCACTGTGTGGGAAGGCAGCAAGCCAGTCGCTGGTATCAAGGTTGAGAAACGGCTCTAGCTTCCTCAGGCCAGGCTGGGCCCTCTTGTCCTCCCATCTGTCCAGCCCGGGAGTGGCTGAATTCCTGCATTTGGGGAGAGAACTGGCCTCTTGCATTGCCAGCTTTCTGCTCAGTTCCCTGGAGGAGTCCCTGCCCTTCTAGACAGCACAGCTCACTCTCTCAACCTCACTTCTCTCATTCGTGTCTCTCCTTTCCCAGCTGTGAACCCGGCCTGGGTTCCAAGCTGCTCTGTGCAGCCCTGTTCTTATCTCGGCAGAGAGCGTCTAGGCACGACACTGGCTACTTTACAGCAGCCTCCCACCTTTCCTAGCTCCGCTTTCCAGCTAGCTGCCTCCTCCCATGTCCTCCCTTAGGGTGGAGGACTGGACACTTGTTCGCCCTGGATCTCTGCCTGCATTCCCCCACCTGCATGTCCATGGATGCTGCTGAGTAAGGCCCTGTCCCCTCGTTTGGTGCTGGTGTGTGGGGTATCCCAGTTCCCTCCACCCTCACCAGCCCACTTCCCCCCACCCCCACTAAGACAGGGAAAGCAGCTCTCTAGTTATCTAACGTCCCGTTCATGTTCAGGCCACTGTATCTGGCTACTATGTATCCAGCGTCTTCAGTGCCACTTCCTAAACCTATATTGAAAATAAAGACTTGACTGAAATCCAGTTTACTCTGGCTGCAGACAGCTCCTATCTGGTAGAGAAGGGTCACTGGGTTTGGATTTATTTGCCTAAGCCCATGCTGTTGGCTGATTGAGATTAACTTTCCCACATTGTCTCCCTTGTTATCTGCTCCCAGCCTGGGCACAGAAGACCCATCATGCTGCCAAAGGCTGGTTCTCCAACCCTTCCATCCTACATCTCTGACTGTTTTCATGGGCCCCTCCTCGTGGCCAGCATTTACACAGCTCTGCCCAAAGCTGTTCCTCCCCCCGCTGGTTCTCCTAACCCTTTGGTCCCCCCCCCCCCCGCCCATTCCTAGGGAATGTACCAGTGCTGATGTCCTCGGTGCAAGGAAGGGAGGGGACTGGGAGTCCCGTGAGCAAAACCGCAGGTGCGCTGACTCTCAGCCACCATTTTCCAGCCCAGTTAAAGATTTTTCACCCTGTGGGAAGTGGTCAATGCCACTGAGTGGGGCAGTGACCAGTCTGGCATGAGAAGAGCCACCCCCCACAACTGGGGCTGATGAGGGCTTGGTCTCTGGCTGTTGCTAACCTTTTCTCTGTCTTGGGAGCCATGTTCTCTTTGCTGGGTGTGCGCCAGAGGTGTCTCAAAGCCCAGAGAATGGGCTGCTCACATGAGGCTGACCTGTATGCCATTCCTAGTGCCCCAGATGTGGGTACAGTGGTGCGGCTATCTGGCTGCGCCCTCCAGGGCTGTGCAGGGAGTTGGGTGGAGCTACGAGCTAGCTCTTTGCTGGCAAATCCCACAAATCAAAAGAATATTAACCCCCAGGGTCTTGAAATGCCTGGCAAATCAAAGAGTCAAGAAGAAATTAGTTAGGGGTTGACCCAACTGGTCTGAAACACAGCCAGCCTTTCTGTGTGTAGCATCCTTAACACTTTGTTAGTTTTATTTCAAAATTTCCTTCCATTTTATTTGAAACCAAATTCCTTCATTTCAAAAGGGAAACTTCAACAGTGGGGTGAAACTGCCAGCTGGTGTTCTTCACCGATGGGGGTGGGAGATCAGCAAAGCCCCACCTGGGTCCATAGGCGCTGAGGTCCGTGCTGGAGCTAGGAGGATGGGAGATCAGCGAGGAAGCTGAACAATTTCCATCTGGCTGCAGTGGAGGGAGATGGGGGTCTGCTGGAGAAGTAGGGCAGGACTCTAAAAATCGGTGCCTTTCGGTTTGATGTGTACTTACAAGGCCACTCACTGAGACGTAACTGCCAGGCCACATGCTCCAGTCCCTCCTTGGCACCAGTGTTTTGTCTGCAAATGTCGACATGCTGTGGGCAATTTGTAGGTGAATGTAAAAACGAGCAGGGTTGCATCAAAATGGTGACTTGAAATCTGTAGCAATTTGTGTCCAATGCGTTCTGAATGAGGTGCTAGACTGGGGGTCCTGCAGGGTTGGAAAAGTGATGTTTGTGGTCTGTGACCCAAAAGGGTTAGGCACCACTGGCGTTTGTTCCACACAGTGTGATGCAGATGTGGGTTCTCCTGCCCAGCACAGGTCCTCCCTGCAGCACAAGGGAACACTGGAGCTGATGAGCTTTTGGCCAGGGTCAGGGAGATTGATCTGCCAAGAGATTCCCTGGTACTGCCAGGTCTCCGGAGCAGCATTAGAAGCTGGAAGCTGCCTCCTTCTCTGGAAAAGGGATGCTGCCAGATTTCTTCCTGCTCCCCCGGTACAGGAGGCCACTCCTGCCTTGCCCTGCCCATCAGCGCAGCCGTGGGCTCAGCCAGCTCTGTCTTCTGCAGGCCTCTGAGTGCACTGGGAACTAGCTGGCTATGGTGCCATCTGGGGCCCTGGCAGGTCAAAAAGGAGGGGTACCCCTGGGCTGCCTTGTGATCATCTAGACTGATCCGCTGGGTAGCACAGAACAGAGAACGGTCATGCATTAATTCCTAGAGCAGATCTTTGAGAAGCTGGGAAGTGGTGATGGGCATGATCATTTCCCTGTTCTGTTTGTTCCCTCTGTAGTCTCTGGCACTGGCCACTGGTGGCAGACAGGAAACTGGCCTAGATGGACCATTGGTTCAACTCAGTATGTCTCTTCTTATGTTAAAACATCCAGTCCTGCTGTAAAAACTATCAGTCGATGGAGAATCCACAACCACCCTTGGCAAATTGTTCCAGTGGTTAATAACTCTTGCTGTTAAAAACTTACACCTGGTTTCCAGTCTGAATGTGTCTTTCTTCAACTTCCACCTAATGGATCACACTAGGTAGTCCTTTCTCTGCCCCACTGAAGAGCCAATCACTAAATATTTGCTCCCCGTGTAGATCCTTAGGGGTGACTTGATTACAGTCTAACCTTCCCTTTGTTAAGCTAAATAGATTGAGTTCCTGGAGTTATCACTATCAATTTGGTTTTCCAATCATTCTCATGGCCCTTCTGTTAACCCTCTTCAGTTTATCAACATCCGTCTTGAACTGTGGGCACCAGAACAAGACTCAGCATTCCAGTCGCAGTCACACCATTGTCAAATAGAGGTAAAACTATGTCTCCCCTCTGACTCAGAATTCCCGTTTGTGCGTACTGGGATCACGTTAGCTCTTTTGGCTGCAGCCTCACACTGGGAGGTTATGACAACAGAGTCCTGTGGCACTTTTAAAGACTAACAGATTTATTTATTGCATGAGCTTTCGTGGGAGAAAATCCCACTTCGTCAAGCGTCTGACAAAGTGGGATTTTCTCCCACGAAAGCTCATGCGATAAATAAATCTGTTAGTCTTTAAAAGTGCCACAGGACTCTGTTGTCTTTCTACAATAGACTAACACGGCTACCCCTTTGGAATTTGACTGGGAGGTTATGTTCAGCTGCTTATTCACCACAACTCCCAAATCTTATTCTAAGTCACTGCTGCCCAGGGTACGGCCCCTTCCCCTTCAGGGAATTATGGCCGCCATCCTTTGTTCCTAGATGTGCACGCTTACATTTAGCCGGATTGAAATGCATATTGTTTGCTTGCACCCAGTTTACAAGTGACCTGGATCGTTCTGTATCAGTGACCTGTCCTCGTTATTTACCACTCCTCCAGTCTTTGTGTAATCTGCAAACTTCACTAGCGATGAGCTTCTTTTCTCCCAGGTCATTGCCAAAAATGTCATAAGAGGAGGAAAAAGTTCTGCTTTTCGCACCGATTGCTCCCCTTCAGTCTGCAGCAAGGAGTCGCTGCCTGTGACCTTCTGCATTCAAATAGAGAACGGGTCACCAGTGAAAGCACCAGCTGCTCTTCCTCGTGTTATGCCCTAGAACAAGTCTCAGATCCTTGCTTCCATTTGTGCCTGGTGTAAACCCACAGTGTGTTTCAATGCATGTTTGACCAAGAGCTCCCAAGGGTGAGAAGAACAAGCCGGGGGAACTGTGGATTGGGTCTAAGGATTATTGACACTTCATGTGGTGGACCCTGGGTTTGGGAAGACATGAGGCTAGGGTTGTGATTGAGGGACCTAGGCAGAACTGTGTGTGGCGAGCCCAGGGCTTGGGATAGCAGGAGATTGGAGAGCCCTGGTACAGGACATCTTTAACCCTGTCCAAAGGGGACTCTAGGAGGCCAAGGTGAATCTAATTATGCAATGACATTTCATGAAAATCAGGTTATATTTGTCATTACTGGAGCAGACCGACTATGTCCTACACTCTCCTGGACAAACCTTATGCATTTCACATAAACGTAATTGAATCCAGTTCAATGTTATTGAATTAGGGTTAATACCATGGGGGGTCCAGTGCATTAAAAATGCAATTGTGTGGATGGTGTTGTAGGCCTGCGTGTTGCTCTTCTAGGAGACTGTCCAACTAACGTAAGACTTGGGAATTTCCAAGGACTTTTTGGGACAACAAGCATAAGGTGGATTTCCTAGGAACTAGGATTTTCCTAGGCACTGTCTGGGACTGAGGGAGGGGCACCTGACCCATTTCACATCCATCCTTTTGCAGCCATGTGCTGGGGAGAGATTCCCACTGCCAGTTAATCACCTGCCCCTGTGAACTCCAGATCAATAACCCCAAACTGTGGAAAAGGTGTGTGAAACTATTCATGAGTGGCCTGTTCTGAGCTGCTGTGATGATGAACGTTGAAGCCACAAGGAAAAACCTTGGCGAGGGGCATGTCTTGAATGACCCCTCCAGCGGGAATCCAAGGTAGCGTTGTGTGACCTCTGGTAAGTTTGAGCTATGCATGGAGGCTCTTCCATTGTTTTATCTGTCATGCTGTTACCTTAAGGATAAAATAGGCCTGCAGAGGAAGGGTGCTACCTTATAACTGTGGCCAATTGCTCTGTCCTCCATTTCTGAAGAGAGCAAACTGGACTGGGTAAGAGGACTCTTCGCTGGGTGTAACGCAATGAAGTCAGGGAGCTAGACAGACCCTGGCCAGAAGGGAGAGAGACATGCATCTCCACTCAGGGGCACCAGGGAGCTAGTTGATTCATGTTCTAGGCCACTGGCCACCCAGGGGCACCAGGGAGCCTGAGTGTGTTGCTTTGGTTGGACCACTGAAAGGGCAATCCAGGTGCCCTCAATGGTACCAACAAGCTTCAGTCAGTGTTCTGCACCGAGCCAGGCTCATCTCAAACCTCTGCACTAAATGCAAGGTTCAAGTCAAATGGAGAGCGCCCTAAGAAATGTCACCCCTAGGGATACAATTCAGTCACGGACTCCGTGACTTGCCAGGGCCTCTGGGGCTTCTTCTGGGACCGGGCTAGAGCAGCTGCCAGAACTGGGTCCCCGGAGCTAGCAGCTAATTGGTGGCCAGTGCCCAAGGCTGCCAAAACAGCAGGCCCATGCCACCACAGTAGCTGGTTTGGGGCCCAGCTGCCCTCAGTACTCAGAGCTTCTGGGTCTTGCAGATACTCCAGCTGTTTGTCTCCACTGCCCCAGGATATTTTTAGTAAATGTCGGGGACGGCTCATGGCTTCTATGAATTTTTGTTTAGTGCCCATGACCTGTCCCTGACTCTTACTAAAAATAACCATGACAGTCTCTTAAGTATGTGGCAGCAGCTGAGACAGTTAGGCTTTGACCTCCTCTTTTGCTTTTCTAAACTTCTTTCAGGCTGCAGTTCCTCTGGCTTGTTTCAGAGCACTGGGGAATTTTTAAATAAACCCATTGAGGGATCTTCTGACAAGAGAATTTAGGAAAGGACATGTGTGCACCTGCACCCGCACCCATTTCATGTGCGGTTTGAGCACCTTGTTTCTGGCTCATCCGTGTCTCCGTCACACAGAGGTTTGGAAAGGTCTGATGGGCAGTGAAAAGTTGGCCAGCAGGGCGTGGGTTTGGGCCAAACTGGTAGTTGGTAGTGCTGGAACACGCCCCACAGAGCTGAGGTGTAAAGGGCTTGGCAAAACTGAAGTCTTGAAAAAGCGCTTGACTATTCCAAAAGCAGGTGTCATTTGAAACCTCATTAACCTCTAGGCAAACACTGTAAATATGGCCAGCGGTGCTCGTACAATGGGCTGTTATGAGTCACAATTTGGCTCTGAGAAACAGTCAATGTGCAAACATTAGGCGTTCCATCCCTATCTTTATAGCATTTGTAGATCGCTATGAAATAATACGGGCCAGCTCGCTGTCATTATAAAACATCAGCTCCATGGAGAAGTTTGTTCTAGCCAAGCTCTGAAACAGTGACGCCCACATGTCAGGTGAGTTTCTGAACCTTTAAAACGGAAAATCTTCTTTGCTAAGGTAGTTACTTAGAGGTTTGATGGCATTGACGTGAAGTCCTACTGGGGTCAGAGTGACCTAGAGGGAAATCTCAGGATTGAACCCAATTACGTGAAATGAGTTTCAAATGTAACCCTGGAAATAACAGATAAAAAGCCAGAGAGCAGCTATTGGGAAAGCTGAATGTACGTGAAGGTGTGTCAGGAGGGAGGGAGTTAGTGGATTCATGTTCTAGGCCACTGGCTACAACTTCTGAAAATCCTGAGTAACTGGGAAGGCGCACGGACCCTGAAGGAAGCAGATCCTGTCCTTTACTCAGCATGGTTTGTACGGAGTAAGGCCACGTCTACGCTACAGAGCCTGTGTGCGCACAACTCCACCACCGCAGGTCCCTAGTGAGGAGGCAGAGAATGCCATCTGTACAGGACTGGCTGCGCCCACAGCCCCTGCACACGCCTGGCAAATGCCATTTTGTGGATCACAGGCTTACTTCCTACACCACCCTGTCTCCAGCATGGCCAGGGAGCGAGTGGTGCCGGTTAATAGGCAGAGAGATGCGTGGCTGGGAGCTGAGCGCGTGCTTGCTGGGCCTGTGTTCTGTGTCCTCCGTAATGTCTGGAAGTGGGGTGGGAAAAGCATCATCCGTGGGGGAGGGGCAGCATGTTCCCCCCCCAGCTGAAGTGAGTGGATGCCGTGCGTGGGGATATGCACCCAGCAGGGTGGGATTTGTGGACGGGTGCATGTGGGGCCTGTGGGGTGTGCCCGCTGCCCGGTGTGCCATTAGGCAACACTTGTGTCAGGACACAGGTCCAGCATGGGTGGGGGCTGTCCGTGTAGTGGATGATATTTGCACGAGCAAGAGAGCGTGTGCGTGCCGTGTGTATCTTAGCGTGTGGAGGCAGGGAGAAGGTGTGCGGGGGAGTGTGCAGGCTGCAAACCAGGGTTGTGTTCCTTCGCCCAGCCACGGCCCTGCTCCTGTTAATGGTTAATGTTGCCAGCCAGCAGCCGTGGCACACAGCCTCGCACCAGCCCTATCAGCCCTGCCATCAACACTGAGAACAGTCTGTTCCACGGTGGGATTGTTTATTTTCATTCCTTTCTTTCCTCCCCGGGACATGAGCCCCACAGGTGCACAGCGCTCTGATTGGCCACTCGGGATTGCGGCTTGGCTGTAATCTTCCCCAGTGCTGCTGTGTGCTTGGCTCCTCAGGCCCCCCACCCTGCCTGCCACACACGGCCCCCACCCAGTCCTGTTCCTCCCCCTCTGCTCAGCCCTGCTACCACAAGTTACCTCCCAGCCCAGGGCGGGGTGACCCCCTGAGGTTGCCCGCTGTGCCCAGTCAGGGTGATTTTATCAGCGTGGGCCATTCTCCAGGACGTCCCCCCAACACAACGTCCCTCCCTTTGGCATGTCGGGTTTGTGCCAGGCGGCCTGTGGGCAGAGATCAAAGCTGCCACAGGAATCCGTGCTGTCCAGTAGCACCTGGGAGGAAGAGAGAAACACACACACAGGCAGCAAACCATGCATGCTCTGATCCCTGGCAGCACCCTCAGGTGCTGGCCCGTGGGAGAGCCAGAGCTGTGTGTGGCAGAATCTGTCCATGGCTATCCCATATGGCCACTCACTGGAGGGCAGGGGGCCCCTAACTGGCCAGCACTGAGCCCCCCAGCTGATGCCCTGCCGTGGATGGAGGGCCCCAGAGCATAGAGGGTTGCTGTCCTCCCTGGCACAGGGCAGAGGAAGATTGTGCTCAGGCAGCGGGGGCCCTGGCGCTGGTCTGGGTGGGGCTCCTGCCCAGGCAGTGGGAGCCTTTGTGTTCTCTAGTGCTGCGAGAAGGGGCACAGGTCTCAAATAGGAAGGGATAGTGCTTGACTTTCCCACTCTCCTCCTTGGCCAGCTAGCCTAGAGCACCCTCGTTTCCACGGGGCAGATCGCTGGCCCCCTCCACCCAGGGAGACTGAGGGCTGCCCCCAACTGGCCACAGTGGAGTCAAAAGTGACTCACCCCTGTGGGGTCCGCACCATGGCGAGCCACATCCGTGCAAGTCCCTCGCTACCCAGCAGAAGTGAGGCACGTCCGTGCAACGAGGGCACTGCACTGGTGCCAGCCCTTTGTCTGGCCTGCTCTTGGGCTCTGCTCCCCTTATAAATCCCTGGAGAAGGTGCCCTCTAGCCTGCTCTGCCCTGGCACAGGAGGCCCGTGGGGTCCCCGAGCTGCCCAGGCCAGCTGGGTGTTCGCCATCAAAGACTGAACTTTTCCAATGGTCCGGGCACTCCGCCTGTAGGCACCAGAGCATGTGTGGAAAGGAGACCCTTCTTGTGGAGTGGTCACCACCTCTGCCCAGATCCCCTTTCCTGGCTGCGCAGCTCTCTGAGTGCAGGTGGAAATCAAACTGGCTCAGGAACTGTTTGGCATGCAGAGGAACTTGGTTGTGTTGCCTCCTTGCTGGTTGCCGCCCGTAACGTCCTTCAGCCCCCAGTTCCCATTGTCCTGCCAGCACAGTGCTTGGCACTCTGGCTGCCGGCCCAGCGACAACAGCAGGGTGGGCTGGAGGGGTCGTTGTGGCCTGCTCTGGAGTGGGCCTAGCGGCATTGTCCCCTTTTTATTCCTCAGGCAGTTCTGGGGTTTATTCGCAAGCAAAAGTGCCACTGTCTGGCCCAGCACAGGGCCAGTAGTCTCTTGAGTCACCGCCCTTCTGCCCTTTCAGCCTGCTGTGCGCACAGCCCTGAAGGCCCTCCATGATTTGAGGACTTCAATAACTCAGTCCTAGGTTAGAGGTTTATTGCAGAGTGGGTGGATGAGGTTCTGTGACCTGCATTGTGCAGGAGATCAGACTGGATGATCATAGAGGTCCCGTCTGACCTTAGAGTCTATGACTGTCTACACTGGCAATTTAGGTCTTCTTAAGTAGCCTTAAGTCAACCTAAATTATTCCCCGTCCACACTGGGCTTACGTTCATTGGCCTTAGAAATTCCTTAAGTTGACTTAATGAAAGCTTAAGTCGACTTATTAAGAACCGCTGGTTAGGTCGACCTAACCCTTAAGTCGACTCTTTAGGTCGACTTAAGCACAGTGTGGACATGGATTAACCCTTAAATCGACTTTATTGAGTTGATTTAAAGGCAGTTAGGTCGACTTACTAGGTCCCCGTTCAGGGTAACCACTTTCTTAAGTTGACTTAAGTTGACCATAATAAGTCGACTTAACAAAGTTGACCTACCTTTTTCTAGTGTAAACATAGCCTATGAGTGTATAGCAGTGGCTGTGAACTTTATTTGTCGTCTCTGGCTTGAAAATCAGCAGGAAGGAGGTGAAGAGTCTGCTGGAGATTCCAACAGTTCTCAGAAGGGTTTGCCCTTTGGAGGTGCTATGTGTTAAAAGGGCGCTTAGCTGGAGCACTAGCAATGCCTAGAGTTAATGCTGCTTGAGCATTTCCCTCCTAAAGACACCTGTTGGCCAGACGTCGGTCAGGCCTGATTTCTGCGTGAGGGTGTGTTTTTCTTGGGAGTCTGAAGCACTCCAATTTCTGCAAAGATAGTCCACCTCGCTGGGCCTATAATCAACTAGAAGTTGGCTTTGCTTATCCAGCTTCCGTGCCAGAATGATGGGGCTGGGAAGCGGGAGTTTTTGGCAGGGGAATAGCCCTCTCCTCCGCTCACAGCTATGTTGATTGGGTCACAGGAGGCGCGTTTGAATCATGTGGTTGGTAACTGTGTAGCTGCTCATCTCAAGACAGCTGCTACGCTCTTAGGAACAGTCCCTCAGGCTCCAGAGGGAGGAGGCCGCAGTGGGTGTGGGAGCCATAGGCCTTGAACTGGACTGCATGAGAGGTGTAGAGGGCACCAACTGCTCCCTAGTGGGGTGGTACAGCTCTGGTGCCCGCCTCATCAGCCAGCAGTGCAGTGTTTCCAGGGTGAAATCCCCCCTGGGATTTGGCACTCTGTTGAACAGCAGTAGGTGCTGTAGAGTCTAGCTAGGGAGAGACCATTAGAGCTTTCAACTGTCCGGTTGGGGGGAGCTGGGACCGATGCCCTGTTTGTTTAATTTGGCAGATGACTTGGGGTGGGAGTGTTTACACCTCACAGGTGAGCAGAGAATTGCTGCACGCTGCCCTGTACTACGGAGACCCTTGAGCAAGGCCTTGCGTGCGTTTGTCCTCACAAAGCACCTTGTCTACTGCTGCCCAGCGAGACGGCGGGGGGGTCTCTGTGGCCAGTGCAATGGATGAAGAAGGGCAGACGCCTCCTGTTTGTTTGCTTTACACCTTTCTGATACCGCCTTTCATGCTATTTTTGCACCTTGTTCTTTGAGTGTGACCTGCCTCGGTCAGGCCACTTCAGCAGTTGGTGAATCTGAAGCACGTGAGGCATCCCGCCGACTTCATTAGGATCCATGTGCCTAAAGTGAAGCACATGTTTAGCAGCCGCTGTTGGATTGGAGCCTTTGGCCTCATCTACACTAAGCTACATCGCCCAGGGGTGTGAAAAATCCGCCCTGCTAAGTCACAGTGCTGGGGAACAGATTCTTCTATCAACCTAGCTACTGCTTATTAGAAAGGGGAGAACCCCTCCTTTTGGTGTATGTACTTTCTAAACTGCAGCATTTCAAGTGTAGACATGCCCTCAGCATCCAGTGTCGGTGCTCGGTGAATGAAGCAGAACGGGACCTTTTTAATCGGGAGGAAAACAAAGGCTGTGCAGTAAACTTGCAAGCTGTCTTCCAGCCTTACCAGGCCTTTTTTCTTTATGGACTCAAAACAAATAACAATTCCTTTGAAATCAAATATTTGGGAGACCTTTTCAGTAAACGAGTTCTTTCCAGTTTTGCAGAAAACTCAGATTAGGGTGGAAACAAAGAATGGGCAATGTCAGCCCCAAAGGACAGGGAACAGGGGGTGCCAATGGAAATTGTTTTGCAACCTTAACAGCACTAGAACAGCAGTGGGGATGACCCGCACTAAAACAGAGCATTACCGAATCACAATATGTTCCCTCGCTGTACTTTGTGCGTAAACAAATAGGTTATTGCCTATGTTTTTCTATGTTGCTAATGCTAACGAGCAGAACATGGTTAGTCCATTTCTCTTGAATTACTCCAAATGAGATTCAGTCCTTGTGGCCCATATTCCCCTGCCCAGCATGGTGTTAAGGTGTGGAATTACTGAAAGTATGGATGCATTTCTGCAATATTTTTGGCCGTCGTACAATTTCCCTCCTTTTCTAAGGATGCTTTGCAGAGACTGTTTCTCTTCCCTTTGGCTGAAAGTGGGAACTGTCTTCTGAAGCCTCAAAATATCCAAGGAAGGAAGCATTTTCCACTGAGATGCCTGATAATGATTCAGCTTCGACAGATCAGACCCTAGTTTCAAGTGGTTTCCCTGTGAAAAGCCAGCCAAGGTGGGTTCCAAGATGTCAGTGGCATAGCGTTTGCTTTGCCTAATTAGCAGGTAGCAGATTAATTGCTGCTACTGGATTTTCAGCCTCTGGAACAAGCTGTTAGATGACTACAAATCTTCCTCTGTATCCTGGAGAAGTCCCATGCCTGCTGACCCTGTGCAAGTCCTCCTCTGTGTTCCTGGCACTAACTAGGACATTGAGAGCCATCTCCTTCCATTTGTTCAACTGTGCCCCAGTTGCGGAGTAGGAGACCTCAGTCGGCTGGCAGTCTTGCTGACTTTCATGGCTAGCCTTGTGATATATAGTCACAAAGTCCCAGCTTCTGGAGTCAGGTGAAAATAAGCGCCTAACTCACTCTTTGGAAATGAAAGTTTCTAGCCCTTGTGCTTGTGGAGAGAAGTGGGGAAATGTGACTTGAGAAGCCAGAAGAAGAATTAAAAGAATCCCAAATGTCCATGGTTTTAAACTTACCTGACTTGGTAGCCAGCCCTGAGTGTTGAATGCGTTGGGCTGGCAAGGCTGAGTGGGGGACGTGGTGGCAGGGAAGAGTCAATCCAGGAAAGGGCATTGGATTTGACAAGCAGTATCATCCGGATATCCCCTGAGCCTTCCCTGTCTTGTCAGTGTTGCTGATCTAGGGTGTGTTTAGCTGCAGCTATTTTTAGGCCTATGTTCTCTGTGATGGTTGGGAGATAAATTAATGTTTTGTTCCTCCTCCTTGAGGTAAAACGAGCAGCCAAGTGACCTGATAAATTCCTGTGCGAAGGTCACATCCTCAGGGCCTAGGGGCCTCTTCCCTTTCTGTTGTCAGCTGATGCGATCAGATCGGGAGATTAGAGAGGCAGGGGAGTAGATCAGGGTTTGGCTCCAGGGCAGTGCGGAGAGACTCAGGCTATGTACACACGATCACTTTATTGCGCGGTAAGGCTCCTTACCACGCAATAAAGCAAATAGCGTACACACGATCAATTTCTCTGTTGCGCAGCAACACCCCCTTGCCGCACAACAGCTAAACCACTCAAAACGAGAGTGGCAGCATTA
>ML686049.1:1861917-1891241 GCA_007922175.1 Pelusios castaneus
ATGGTGGGACAGGTGCCCACCATGCACTGCTCTTCTTTTGCAAAGGAGCATTCACACGGTGAAACAGCACGTGTGTACACAAGAAAGCGCTATATTTATAGCACTTTCCTTGTCCCGCAATAACTGATTGCAGTGTTCTCGTGTGTACATAGCCTGGGTCTTGTCCTGCAAGCTCTGGGAAAGCTGTGTGCGTTTGCAGTGAATGGACTTCCTGTGCTGACAGGTGCCTGGAGGCCAAAGTCATCTCTATCGCCAGAACAGGCACAGACTGTCTGGATAATCGCATCCTCAGCGTGCTGCCTCGCCAGTGGATCTCATCCTGGAGGCCAGTTCCCCTGGCTCATTTGTACGTTAACATCGGTGCTGAGCCTCAGCCAGGCCCAAGCATTGATGCGGAAGTGAGGGGTCCAGGATGGCTGGTCCAGTTACTGTGCATGTTGGGTTTGGGTGGCCTTTGACTTCTCCCAATGGGGAGGAGGCCTCTGCACTGCTGGGTGTGGGCCAAGTGCAGTGGGTGGGGGCTCAGGACAAATTTTGTCCAGTAGCTGGTACAGTCAGTAAGTTCTCTACAGTGGCACAGGCCCAGTCTATGCTAGGCATTCCCCATAAGAAACTGTTATGCTGGAGAAGAATGGGTGGTTCCCAAAGAGTGTATGTTAAACTGTGAGCAGCCCAAAGCTTTTTGGAAGCTAGTGGACTTTAAATGAGGCAGCAGTTAAATGTCCTCTTGTGTTGTGATAGCTGAAACAGGAGAAGCTACTGCCCAAGTCACAGGCTAGTGTGGCAAAATTAGAGCAGGAGTTGAGCCATGAAATCTGAGGGTTTTTCCCCCAGGAATCTTAAGGCAAACACAATTGATTGGTGGAGCTGTATGTGTCTTGCTAGTCAGAAACAGGAGAAAAGAGAAGGACTAGAGAATCACAAGGAGACTGCGAGAGCTTCCTTGTTCACAAATCCAGGCCTCTTTCCTGCCCAAAAAGCTCACAGCACTGAATGCAGTAAAAGTCAAACAGGACTTTCCACGTTCTTTGTTCATAAGCAGGATGGCACCACAGATACATGTCACCTCAGCGTTAATGTCTCCTCTTAACAAAAACATCCAGCAAGGATCTGAATATCGACTGACACCTTGGGAAAGCGGCCCTTTTCTCAGGCTGGCGGGTTTTGTCCAGGCTTGTACTGGCCCAATATGTAGTGTAGCATCACCTGTGTAGCTGCACGCACAGCAGCTGTGCTCTGCCAGCCCTGTATACCAGCACTTGTATGCTGCGGAAGCGCCCCAAGCATCGGCTCAGCCATGGGTAATACATATCTGGAATGTGTCGAGTCACATTTACAGTTGTGCAACTTGTCTCACATGAACACAGGACCACAGACTCCAACCGAGACACCCTCTCTGAGGCTCATGAAAGCAGGTGGGTCCCTGATGCATCCCAGCAGATTTAAAAACATCCCTCCCCTGCCCTGGCTGCCAAATATATCATGGCTGGACTCCAGGCCACTGCTGACACTCATTTGGAAGCCACTGCTGTTTTCCAGGCAGAGCTGCCCAGTGGCTAGATGAACAGACTGGGAACCAGGAGTCTTGCACCCTGATTCTGGGCCATATTGTGTCATTCTTTGCTCTAGTGAATGGGGAATTCTGCATAACATCTAGTGGCACTATATGGCTCTCAATCACCATCTGACTGTGGTCTCTCTGTGCCCATCTACAGAACGGGTAAGGAGACTTGCCCACCTTTTTAAGGCACTTTGAATGGTTCTCGTGGAAGATTTTACCTTTGCTAGAAGGTCCCCGTTGGGTGGATACTGCCACCCTACCTACAATCTGCTCAGGTGCCGGTTCCAGCAGATGGTCTCACCAGGCCCCGATAGGCCTGGTGTTAGGGCAAGATGGCTTAGCTACCTTTCCACACCCCTCCTCCTGCGGGCACTGAGGTGGGTGGTAAGTCACAGTGGTTTCAATGGGTCCATAAGGAACAATCTATTGTCCGAGGATCAGCCAGGTCACCATCCGGCCCTCAGGATGTTTGCTACCTGTCGGGGGACTATGCGGTGTTGAGCTAGCGACCAAGGCTTCACATAACTCCCCGGGCATCTTCCCACCCGCTCTGTGCTGCATTCGTGTCTGTCTGTCCCTGTTTCTCCAGACAGAGGGGATGCAGCAGGGCAGTGTTGTAGGCAGCCAATTGTGCTCAGCGCCCAGCCTGGCTCTCTGTAAGGTGACCTGTCTCTTGGCTCTTGCAGGATGTGACTCCGGTTTTGGGAAGCAGGCCGCGCACCACTTGGATTCGATGGGCTTTAAGGTGTTCGCAAGCGTCCTAGACCTGGAGAGCGCGGGGGCCAAGGAGCTCCGTCAGAGCTGTTCGTCAAGGCTCACGCTGCTGCAGATGGACTTGACCAAACCCGAAGATATCCAGAAAGCCCAGAAGCTCGTGCAGCCCCAGACCGCAAGCACAGGTAGGAGCCTGGGCTGCCAGGGGCACCCATAAGACTCAGCGGGGCCAGGGGCCCCACTGCTTGGGGCATTTCAACCTGCAGTGAGTTACCCCACTCAGGCTGGGCATGGACAGTGGCCTAGTATGGCAGAGCAGCGTCTGACACCTGATATTCTGCTTAGGTTGGCTACTGCTGTATCTAGGCCTCCCACCAGTACCCACTTGGTAGGCTGTTGTTTGCTTCTCCCCCCTCCTTCACGGCAGTGGCTCTTCCCCCACTCAGCTGGCACTGGCAATGTGCTGTCCCTCAGCATCACAGACACATGGCGGGTGAACAGCGTACTGTTCTTGGCTCTGAATCATTGGAAAGCTCTCTCTGCTCCGGATGGCTCATGAGGCACGGTGGGTCTCCTGCTGGCATCCTAGTACAACCGATCTGCCTAACCAGCCCCATTTGATTAGTCTAGTCTCAGCTGTGGCTATTCCCAGCGACGGTGCTGCGGCCGTCTTCCTGCCACCACCTCTGGCACAGCTAGAGTCATTCTTTGGAGGAATGCCTTCCCAGTACTTGCGCCCTGGGGCTATGTCTACACTTGTTAATTTAAGTCGACTTAGCATGTCCACATTCAAAATTAAGTCGACTTAGAGGGGACCCTGCCAAATCAACCTAGAGCGTCCACACTGGACAGCTAGGTCAACTTGTAGGGGCTAGGTGGACCTGGGAAAGGTCCACGGTGGCAGGGGGGGCACCCTTTGCCAAGTGCCAGGGGGCTCAGCCTTTGTCCCATTGTACCTGGGTACAATGGGGCAAAGGGGGACAGGGACCCTGGCAGAGCATAGGGGCAGGGTGGCCCTGTGGGGGCACGCCAGGCTGTAGCTGTGCCAGCCCCCCTGGCAGGGAGGGCAGTGGTGAAGCCCTAAAGCCCCCTAAGTCGACTTAAAGTCGACTTAGGGCTACTCCAGGTCCACACTGGCTAAGTCGACTTTCTAAATTCGACTTAGCCAGTAAAGTCGACTTTAAACGCGGTTTTATAAAGTTGACTTTATTTTTCCTTAAGTCGACTTAAGCAGCTGCTTAAGTCGACTTAAGGAAAGTATAGTGTAAACGCAGAGTAAATTAAGTCGACTTAAGTTGACTTAATTTCTAAGTGTAGACACACCCTGGCTCAGTGGCAACATAGGCCCAGAGGCAAGGGATGGGCAGGGAGGTGGTGATTAGAAACCCACTTCAAGATGGAAAATCTGCTGAATTCCTCTGCGAGCATGTGCTGCTCATGCAACATTTGGAAAGGGGAATGCCTCTGACCTCCCAGCTGGTGCACGGCCACCCCAGGCAGCAAGGGTTTTCCAAGGTTTCAAACGATGGGATGTGAGTGGCTGGCAGCGTCATGGTTCTGTGCCTACATTCAACTGACGCTTTCCTTCTCCATGCCCTCCCTGAAGGACTGTGGGGTTTGGTGAACAACGCAGGCCTTGACGACATCATCGCTGACGCTGAACTTTCCCCACTCTGCGAATTCCACACCTGTATGAACGTGAACTTCTTCGGCACGCTGGAACTCACCAAAGCGCTGCTGCCCCTGCTCCGGGCTACCCAGGGAAGAATTGTCACCATCAGCAGCCCGGCAGGTAAAGGCCCGGGCCCCACCCGGTGGGTAAGAAGTGGGGCTGAGTGGAAATTTTCCATTGAAACTGCTGACGGGTGGGAAAATTGTTTTTTGACAAAGTGAATTTTTCTTGCCAAGTGGGAATGATTGGGATTTGGACAGTTGGTTTTTGACCCCAAACCATAATATTCTAATACAGAAAGGGTGCCCCAGTGCCTCGTAAGAACGGCCATCCTGGGTCAGACCAATGGTCTGGCCAGCCAATTGTCTTGGTTTCAACAGTGGCCAATGCTAGTTGCTTCCACGGGAATGAATAGAACAGATATCAGTGAGTGATCCTTCCCCTTATCATCCACTCCCAGTTTCAGGTGGTCAGTGGTTTCATGGGATCTGTAGGTGGGTTGCCCCATGTCCTCATTCGCTATGGGCCCGGCCCCCCAGCCAGACTTCCTCTCCCTGGAAGCAGCACAGCCATACGACAAACAATGCAGCACATACCCTCCTAAAAGGAGATTATTATGCACATAGGGTCTGACCCAGGGACCCTGGCCTATACAGAACAGGAGCACTAAAACTCCCATGAGGCACCATCACAGCCCTTTGAAATGGAAATATTTTGGTTTTCAGCCAAAATATTTGGGATGGGGATTTTTCTTCTCCCCTCCAAAAAGTTGAAATTTGTTATACCTTTCCCCAGGCTCACACCCCGAGACTTGGATCTCAGCCAGTGGAGCAGGGATTGCTTGGAGTCCCAAGAGCACAGATAAAGGCTTCTCAAGGAGTCCTTCCTGTGGCACTTTTAAAGCCTAACAAATTTATTTATCACATGACCTTTCATGGGAGACATGCTGGGGGGAGGGTTAGCGGCTCCCTCCTCCCCTTTTCTCTGCGCCCACTACTGGTGCTGCTGTGGGCAAGCTAACGTGAGTTGGACCCCTTGTTCTGAAGGCAGAGCTTCAAGGCTTGGGGTGACTCTCTCCCTCAGGAAGCAGTCCCCTTGTCTTGTGCTGCTTGCCCACATTTTCCATCCCCTGCTGTCCCAAGTGTGACCCTGCAGGCCAGCCGGCCCCTTGTTCCTGAGGAACATAACAGTTCTGGGAGGTTGAGCGGCTTGACCAAGAGGCATTAACATGCTCCAATGCTGTGAAGGTCATTGAGGAGAAGTGGCATCATGGCTGTGTCTACACTTGGAAATTAAGTCGACTTAAGCTTGCTTATGTCGACTTAATTTACCCTGTGTCTACACTACAGTTTTCTTAAGTCGACTTAAGCAGCTTGCTTAGGTCGACTTAAGGAAAATAAAGTGGACTTAATGAAAATTAAGTCAACTTTATTAAACCTAGAATTACTTTGACTTAAGGCTTAATTCGACTTATAAAAGTCGAATTAAGCCAGTGTAGACGTGGAGTAGCCCTAAGTCGACTTAGGGCTACCCCAGGACTACACCAATGCCCTCCCTGCCAGGGGGATGCAGGGGGAGCCTGGCAGGCCCCCCCCCCAAAGGGCAGGGCAGAGCCTTGTGTGACGCGGTCCGGATTTAGGGAACCATTTATGATATTTTCTATTAATATCTCAAATGCTATAATCCATAGGAACTATGTCATGTTTGGTATCAATAGAAAGGTAGTAATTTGCTGGGAATGATGATATAGTTTATGTCTAGGAATTTGTATAGGAATTTGTATATGTATAGGAATTATGTATTTGTCTTAGAAATTAGGAATATGGTTGTTATATCTATACCTCAATTTGTGTGATTCTGGGGAAACTCCCAGGCAGGATGTCTACAAGCATTGTCTCCTTAAGAACATAAGAAAGGCCGTACTGGGTCAGACCAGAGGTCCATCTAGCCCAGTATCTGTCTACCGACAGTGGCCAGTGCCCAGGTGCCCCAGAGGGAGTGAACCTAACAGGCAATGATCAAGTGATCACTCTCCTGCCATCCGTCTCCATCCTCTGATAAACAGAGGCTAGGGACACCATTCTTAACCCCTTTCTGGCTAATAGCCATTTATGGACTTAGCCCCCATGAACTTATCCAGTTCCCTTTTAAATATTAAATATTAAATATCCTTAATGGCTCATGACGTTTCTCCCTGAGCCCATTGTACCTGGGAGCTTCCTTAACATTAAGGAGATAATGGTTGTAGACATCCTGTCTGGGAGTTTCCCCAAAATCACACAAGTATAGATATAACAACCATATTCCTAACTTCTAATACAAATACAATTCCTAGACATAAACTATATAATCATTCCCAGAAATTACTACCTTTCTATTGATACCAAACATGACATAGTTCCTATGGATTATAGCATTTATGAGATATTAATAGAAAATAATATCATAAATGGTTCCCTAAATCCAGACAGTGTCACACCCTGCCCCTATACCCTGCCAGGGTCCCTGTCCCCCTTTGCCCCATTGTACACAAGGGGTGCACCCCCTGCCACCGTGGACCTGCCCAAGGTTCTCCTTGCTCCTAGAAGTCAACCTAGGCATCCAGTGTGGACGCTCTAGGTCGACTTTGTAAGTTCCCCCCCTAGGTCGACTTTAAATTTAAAGTGTGGACATGCTAAGTCGACTTAGTTAAAGTCGACTTAAAATTACAAGTGTAGACATAGCCCATGACACTTACCCAACCTCCCATGGAGGTGCAGGGCCCTGAGGGAATGGTTGGAGGAGGTGTTTTCCACTGGAGGCTGGCCACAGAGTATAGGACCCCAACTCAGGTCTCAGTCGTGACCGTCCCAAACTTCCTCCCCGGTGCCTCTTCGAAAGCACATGTGCTTGTCTGTGCTGTGTGGAATTACTAGCCCACAGCTGGCCCCCAGGATCTGGACCCAGGAGCGCCGATACCCATAACTGTAGTGCTGTCTTGCAAATAGTTGTGCGCAACCGTTGTGTGATGGTAACAGCACCGTATGTTTTCTTCCCTCCCAGGCGACATGCCGTTCCCTTGTTTGGCGGCTTATGGGACATCCAAAGCTGCCCTGACCCTCCTCATGGACACTCTCAGAAGTGAGCTGGAGCCATGGGGCGTCAAAGTGAGCGTGATCCTACCCGGCTACTTCAAAACTAGTGAGTCCCTGAGCTGCCAACTGTGCCGGAGGTGATGCTGTGTCTAATTGCCCAGGCCACAGTCTGCTTCCAGACCCAGCAATTCACACCCTTGGTTAACTGGGTAACCCACAGGCAAAGTGTGTGCATTCTCTGCTGCTGCAAACTGGCTAGAGGATGCTGCTGCCATCATGTGTTCTCAGGCTGTGCTGGGGAGCTGAAGGCCACAGGTTTAAATCCTGCACAGGACTGTGTGGGGACAGTATTGTAACTATGTTTGTCTCACAATATGAGAGACATGAAGTGGCCGCCCTGAAGAACAAGAGCTCTGTGGGGCTCAAAAGCTTGTTTCTTTCACCAGTACAAGTTGGCACCTTGTCCCGCACACGTGTGGTAACATCCAGAAATGACCCTCTGAAATTAGGGTGAGGACTTTGGGAAAACCATTGCTGCTGTTTTGCATTACAGATCCTTGCACTGAGGTGTGAACTGGGCTGTTGTGTTAACACTTGCAGCTGTGGGCTCTTTGGCTATGTCTACACTTGAAAAGTTGCCAACTTAACTTTTCAAGTGTAGACGCAGCAGGGAGCTGGGGCTCCCCTCTGAGAAGGGACCCATGGGTCCCTTCTGCCAGGAAGCCGCAGGTCCCTCTGAGGAGGGAGCCACAGCTCTTTCTCCTAGGGACTGGCACGGATCCCGGCAAGAAGGGAGCCGTGGCTCCTTTCTCCCCAGGACCTGCGCAGGACCCCAGGGAAAAAGAAGCCGTGGCTCCCTTTTTACCGGGACCCATGCGGGTCCTGGGGAGAAAGGAGCGCAGCTTCCTTCTTGCTGGGACCTGCGCCCTAAGTCGACTTATAGAATATGACGACTTAGGGCGGCCACACCATCTTTAGGTCGACTTAACAAATCAACTTAATTGTTAAGTCAACCTAAAGAGTGGTAATTATTAGGTCGACTTAAGGAACTGCTTAAGTCAACTTAATGAAAACCAGATGTGGATGAGGCTTTATTTAAGTCATCTTAAGCTTCCCAGAGCAAAATGCAGCACCCCTCCCCACACCCGGCATAGGGCAATTGCCCCAATTCGCCTTATCCTAGGAACAACTCTACTGCTGCGTGAAGGAGGAACGTGCTGCACTCACAGCCGTGCCTTGGGTGATGGAGCTGGGCAATGGCTGCTGAGCCGCAGGAACTAGGGACTAAGGATGTTTGGTTCTTTCCAGGGACAACCTGTGACCCTAACTACTGGCAAGAGAAGAAGGAGCAGCTCCTAGCCCACCTGCCTGCGGAGCTGCTGCAGGCCTACGGCGAAGACTACATCCATGAGATCAACAAGCAGTTTGTGAAATTCATGAAGACTGCCAATGAGGATTTGAGCTTGGTGGTGAACAGCATCACAGATGCCCTCCTCTCAGCAAGTCCCGCCACACGCTACTTCCCAGGCCAGGGCATGTGGCTCATTTATTTCATCCACCACTATCTGCCCTCCAGCATTAGGGACCTCTTCCTCAAAGCCTTCTTCATCAAGCAAAAACAGCCCAGGGCCCTGCAGCCCAAGCCACAGAAAGACATCAAGAAGGAATGACCCTGGCTTGCCGTCTAGGGGAGATAGGAAGGAAACTGTGATAAAGAATTGCTGGGGAGGAGGGTGGCTTCTCACTTTATTTCTAGGCACCAAACAAGGGAAAACTTGCATGCATCAGTGCATGTGCAAGAGAGAAAGAAGGGGGCAGATCAGCACAGTCACAAACCAAATTTGCTTTCTCTGAATCAAACAGATGCAGACATATTTTCTACTATGTAAGAATCAACACTCTCTAGAGCTCTGCTTTTGTATTATTTTCTAAGCGTGGGTCTTGTGAAAAGGCTGCTGGCAAACCGTGGACAGTACAGTTCTTGTGCACCTTACACTGTGGTGTACCTTCTCAGCTCAGTGAATGTTTCTTTGCAGCTGCTGGGACTGTGTTTGGCTCAGTTCTGGGTCTTGCACTCCCTACAGCTCTGCCTGGGGGTTGTCACACTCCAGTGGAGGTCCTGAGAGGAGTGGCCTAAGGCAGCCTGGGAGGTCACAGACTTCAGCTGGACTTGCAGTGGCCTGGGCTTGCTCAGCAGGGCTGCCTGTCTTTTCACAGGATGAATGATGATTGTCACTTTTTAAATAAATCAGTTATTTGTACTGCAACAACTGGAGGTGCCTCACTCCTGAAGGGATAGGGTGGTGCTGCTGCAGAGGAGGTCCCCCACCACAGGTGTTGGAAATGGGAACAGTCAGCACAGCCATTCTGCAGCCAGTGCAGGCTGGGGCCCCACACTCTGAAACTTAGCCTGCAAAGGAAAGCCTTTGTGCAACATTGAGGGGTAGCAGCTTGAACCTGTGGCCGAGAGCAATGCGGGCGTGCTGCCGTGAGGGTGCTTTCTCTGTCAATATGAGGCTTGGGGTGGGGGAAGGGGGCTGTTGTGTTGATGTGCAGGGATGAGGACATGAACCCTTGTTGTGTGTCAAAGTCTGCTGTCCAGGGCAGTGTTTGTGCATCTCTGTGTTGGGGAGCTGCAGAGGAGGGATGAGGGGCTGCCCAGGTTGGAGGGTGCTGTGTAATTGGGGGGTAAAGTGCAGGGTTGGCAGGATGGCCAGTGCCCATTTAGGCCATGACCCCAGAGAGAGCTGAGAGCATGGGCTCCCCATGGTTGGCCATAGCAATGGCACAGGGCCAGGACAGGGCTCCCAGGCTCCTGCTGGGAAAGCCCAGGACCCATCAGGGCCTGAGATAGGATCAGTGGGACAGCTAGCCAGCCCCTCCTCCCATTCCAGGGACTGGGAGCATGGGAGATGGAGGATGCCCTGAGGCAGCTCAGCCCCTCGCCGTGGTACACCGAATCCCGGGGCAGCACCAGACTGTGTCCCCTACCCCGTATTGGCCAAGCCGGTACAGCTTGTCATTCAGCACGTAGGAGCCCTGGCACCAGCTGTGCTGGGAGCAATGTACAATTTCAAGGACCCAGCCCTGCCCTGGGTCCTTGCTACTCGCTAAACAGGGCACCCTATTGCCAGCTGGGGGAGCAGGGCTGCTCCTGTCCCAGCTGATGCTGGAGAAAGCAGAACTGCTGCACAGTTGGAGCTCTGCCCTCCCCTGTGCTGGCAGCAGGAGGGGATGGAGCTCAGTTCTCCCTCTCCCTGCCCAGGTCCAGCAGTTGGACAGCCCCTGTGCTGCAAGGTTCAGCTGTTTGGTTTAGCTGCGATGCTAACTCAGTAAATTGATCCCCACAGCACTAGTGCCACCATGGCAGGTTGGTAACCCCATCGTGAGCCTGCCTTGCCCTCCCCATTCGCTCCCCAGCCACTGGCTCATTCACTCATGGCCACTGCCACCATTCCCTGGGGTCACCCCACTGCTGGAGCAGAAGGCCCAGTGGGCAAGTGTGAAAAATCAGGAGCCTGGAGGTGGTGGGGGAATGAGAGGCACCTATATAAGGAAAAGCCCCAAATACTGGGACTGTCCCTAGCACTGAGGGCCTTTTATTCTCACCCCACTCTGCTTGGCTGCCTTTCCCTACAACAGAAAGGTCCCCCTGCCTTTGTTCCAGCAGCTTGGGAGCAAGGAATCAGGCCATGCCTCCTCTTTGCCACCCCTAGAGCCCAACAGCTCCTAGGGTGAAGGCTTACAACCCCTCCCTGTCCCCAGACTTGCCTGTGAGAGAAAGTCCTGAGCATGCTCCCCCTAGCACCTGCACTTTGCTGCAACAGCTCAAGGCTCCTCAGAGGGGAATGTGCTGCTCTTAGGAACCTGGCCCGACTGTTCCTGGGTTTGGGGTTCAGTACAGCCACCCCCCACTCTAGTCTCTGCATGCAAACCCTCCTTGGACAAGCCCTGCTCCTCCTTGGCTGGGTGCCCCTGATTCACTCACTCAGGCTGGGCCCCTGGGCCATGTCCCCCCCCCCCCGCCATGTGCCAAACAGTTCCAGGCCAGATGAGGTTCAACTTGGCAGAGCTGGTCTCCCCTTCCGGAGCTGTGATGGGGCATACAGGGGAGCAGCCCGCTCCACCCAACAAAGCACTGTGAGATCTTCCCCCAGGAAGAAGGCAAAACCTTCACCCTGTGTGACCACTCCAGTGCCAGGGGGTGGGGGGAGTCAGTGCCACACCCTAGCCCTGGGAGGGCAGATATGAGCCCATTCACTCCATACCCAACGCAGAGCTCGTGTAGCCAGGCTGTAGGGCCCCGCCCACAGACCCTGACATTTCACCCCATTAGCCCTGTACCAGGACCAGGTGTTCACCTCGGACTGAAGCATCAGGTGTTGTGTGAAAGCATGTCCAGCAAGTTTCCCATCTTCAAAGCATCTGACAAAGTGGGATTTTCTCCAACGAAAGCTCATGCAATAAATAAATCTGTTAGTCTTTAAAAGTGCCACAGGACTCTCTGCAATAGACTAACACAATTAACCCTTTGGAACATCTCCAGCAAGGCATCCCATGGTGATCTGACACCTTGGTGGATCCACCCCTTCCGTGGCTAATCACCATCATCACTTCAAAATTTGGGTCCACTTCCCAATTTCAAGTTCCAAAGTCCAAGTTCAAGTTCCGTGTTAGTCTAGTTCACCAAAAACAAACAAGGAGTCCTGGGGCACTTTTAAAGACTAACAAATTTATTTATCACATGAGCTTTTGTGGGAGAAAAATCCCACTTCAGACTTCTTCTAAGCCTCCCACGAAAGCTCATGCAATAAATAAATTTCTTAGTCATTTTTAAAAGTGCCCCAGGACTCCTTGTTTTCCCAATTTCAGTTTGTCTGATTTCAACTTCCCACTATGGGGTCTCAGGCTGCCTTTCCCCACACAAGTAAAACACCCTTTTGGCCTGCACTGTTTCTCCACAGGAGGGTACTTCACCCTGCACACAAGCTGCCTGTCACTCTGTTTTCTGAGGAGTCACATCTAAATCTCATGGTTGGAGGCATTTTCTTCAGCCCCGCAACTCAGTTTAGTGGCTCTTGTCCACATCCTCTCCCATTTTCCAGCACCCTTTTAAAAATGTAGCTCAGCCAGCCCCGTAAGCAGTATCCCACTCTGCCTCACCAGCCCCGCCTGCTGAGGTAAAAAAAAAAATCACCTCTTCGCACCTGGAATGATGGCATTCGCTATTTTGGCAAGCAACACCTTGGGCTCTCCCACAGCAAGGCTTGGCCACTATTGCCCCTTAAGCCTTTTCAGAGTCACTGCTTTCCAGGAGTCAGCCTCTCCCCCCACCCAGCTGTAGCTCAGGCTGTATTCCTTGTTCCTAATGTGCAACTTGGTATACGGTTGCATTGAAACATTTTATTTAAATAGGCCTGGCTTAGCCCCTGATCCAGATTGCTCTTGTTGATGCTTAATAAGCCAAGAAAGATGTTTAAGGCTTGCCTGGCCACAAGACTCCCATGATGATGTGGAACAAAGAATGAAATGTTACTGCACAGTAACCCTCAACCTACTTTGAAAGCTGTTTTAAGATGTATTTTTATAAAGGTACTAACTGCAGGCTGTGTAACAATTAACTTCAGTCAAAAAGGGCAGAAACACTGACTAACCAGCAGGTGTTGGTGTTGAGACAGCTGGAAAGTTGCAGTGGGACAAGAAGCCTTGAACATAGCCTCAGAGAAGCTGAAGTGTGTACCAAAAAGATAAAAAATAAGGGTAACAAAAGTATAATTACCCTCTAATTCCTAGGGCAAGTAAGGGCTTTGGCAGACTATTGGTAATTGTACATCTCTCTATGTGGTGGCTTTACTGTTTAATAAAATCCCATCAAAGCTGATTTATCCACCCACCTGTTAAAGTAATCCAAACCAGAGAACACCTCATTAAACACACAAACCATAACAATCATCCGTTACTGACTGACAAATTATTGATCAACTTTCTGTATGACTGACGTAACCCCATTACTTAGCAACCCACTAACATTGTCTCAGCCCCAACTTTCATCAGACTAGAATTTACATTTTCTTCCAGATCACATTGAAAATGTTGAGCAGACAGCCCCTTAGCACTGCAAAACCCCACTAGAAGCACCCCCTGAAACGACAATTCCCCCGAGACCATGACAGAGATCTCTGCCACTTCTTAATCCATTTAAGGCGCAGTCCATTGAGACTGCAACGCCCTAATTGGGGCTCTACATCAGCCACTTTACCTGGAATGAGTGTGCCATTCCACTCCTACCACACATTCAGCAAGA
This sequence comes from Pelusios castaneus, assembly GCA_007922175.1. Classification (NCBI taxonomy): domain Eukaryota; kingdom Metazoa; phylum Chordata; order Testudines; family Pelomedusidae; genus Pelusios; species Pelusios castaneus. The sequence continues at coordinate 1,875,243 of ML686049.1, forward strand.
ATGCTCCCCCTCCCCCTCCAAGAGTTAACAGCTGGCTGCACAGCTGCAATTTCAGGGCCCCGCACAATCGGCAGGGACATGGTGCAATTGCTGCTAAGTCAGAGCAGGGCAAGGGAGGGGAGTGATGGGCTTGTGGCAGATGTGCTGGTCCAGGCTGCAGGAGCCACACCCCACATGGCCCCAGCCCTCAATTGCCCAATGAGGCAGCACAGCACATGCCCAGGGCCATAAACCATTACTGATGTATGAAACAGCACTGGTAGCACTGGCTGATTATGGACTGCAGTGGGGCACCTGCTGTGGGACAAGAAGGCCAGAGCAGGCTTGTAGGGACTGGCAGGTCAAGGAGAAATGAGGTTGAGAGACTTCAGGGCAAGTCCCTCAGCTGTAAAATGGAGATAACTCTTCCTGTGGTGTCTGATCTGCACAGGTCGCACCAACCCCTGCGAATGCCCTCAGGTAACAGAAAATAATACGCTAGCCCAGCAACCTTGCTGTGTAAAAGTCTAGTTGGGCCACCCCCGCGGAGCTGCAGGTGAGAAAACAGGTGAGGCAGCATGGTGCTGTAGGTAGATATTTATTGTCACAGGGGGAGGAGAGCAAACGATTCTGCAGAGAGCGACGGGGCTGGGCAGGGCTGCTCTTACCACGCACCTACACATTCACGTGGGAGCAGCACAGTGCATGCTTCACCGCAGCAGAGAACAGCCTTCCAGGGCCAGCCCCGGTGGGAAAGAACATGGAGTCACAGCCATGGGTGAGTCTGGGCCACAGCACAGCTACTCCTCCAGGCAAGCCTCTCTGAGCCCAGGCCAGCCTTGCTTCGCTCACACCTTGGAGCAGGAGGGCAAAGCAGCTGGAGCAGGGCCTGACGATCACCCTGCTGGGGGACAGGGCAATTCCAGCAACCTTCATGTGCAGGGAGCTACACACCAAGAAAACAGATACGGTGGAACCTGAGCCTGGGAGTCAGATCAGCACCTGGGCTGTAGAGACAGAAAAAAAGGGTGCTGGAAGGGAACTGAGGGGAGGGGTTAGACGGGCCCTATGAGCAGAGAGGGAGAGTCCAGGTGGTGGTTGCCAAGGGCACCAGAAATCACACTATTCACACATCCATGTGCAGAGCAACAGCGATCCAACATCCTCCTCCCTCCAAGTAAACATCTGCTAATGGGCAGCAAAAACCGTATGGCGGAGGGCAGGTGCAGTCACTGCAGCCCAAGGCAGTGATCGACACTGACCACCCACAGCTTGTACCAGACCATCACAGGCACGGGATAGGGTTTGGCAGCTTCCCATAAGCCCTGGACCAGAAAGAGCAACAGGCTCCCTTTAAGTGACTCTTAGTACCTGGGCAAACCCAGCACCCAGCCAAGCCACCACCCCAAGCCTGGGAATGAGTCTGGAGTTAATCCAGGGACATTAGCTCCCAACTATGTAGCACAGAGGCCCTGCTGCCTGCTCACAGACACCCCTGGCATGGCAGGTTGAATGTAGACGGTGCAGAGCCCACAGGAATAGGCAGAGGCCATGGACTCCTAGAGGAGGGGCAGCAGCAGTTTGCCACGGCCAGAAGAGCTATGCCAAAGGTCCCTGGAATAGCCGTGGGGGTTGGACGGACTGGCTGGCACCTGCTAACCCCACAATCACTGCAGAGTCAGTCTCACTCCACACCCATTCCCAGGTTGAGGGCAGGTTAACAAGAATCTTTGGAGGACAAAGACATTCTCTCACCCGATCCCTCCTCACCCCCACCACAGCTGGCCTGCATGCACAAGTCCATGGGGCGGGAGGGAGGATCACTGGGGGCTCATCAGAGCCCTGCAAGAACCTCTGCTTTTGCCTCAGCTCTTCCCACCTGCTGGCTCAGAAAAGGGTCTGGAAGGGGCTGCTCAGCCTCCCGCTCTCAGAGGATTCACACACAAGATAATGCAGGAATGACACAGCAGCAGCTGCCACACTGGGGGAGGCAGGAGAGAAACACGCACACGAGGCCTCTGAGGGACAACTCTGACTGGAGCCAGACGGCTCATGTCTTAGCCTTGATAAAGGGGACATTTAAACTCAGGCAACACGTATCTAACCAGTCATTCTAGAGCAGAGTTAACTGCGGAGAGATGCCATTTCCCTCAGAGCGCAGCACGGGGCACCTGGGTGTAAGCACATACAGCTCATCAGTACAGTGACGCAGGTACATCTATAATACACAGCTGAGAACCCTCCCACTCCTCAGGGCACGGGCCAAGGGCCTGGCGTGGGTCCCGCTGGACCCACACAGCACACACACAGTCCATGCAAACAAGGGTAGCTCGGGAACAGCCGACTGTCCAGTTGCAGAAAGGAGGCATCCCCAGAGCTAGGGCTCGTGATAATACGGCATGTGCTGAGGGAAAAGGGCAGTTCCACTGAACTCCACGTCATCGCAGGACGGCCGAGGGCAGCATTAGAAGATGGGGATGTAGTTGTCAATCTTGGCACGGTGGCGCTGCGCGATGCACTCGGCAATCCACACGATGTTGCGACACTCCTGCTCCTTCAGCTTGACGAAGGCATAGAAGACACCGAAGTGGAACTGGTTGAGGAAAGCCAGCTTGTTCAGCTTCACCTGTGGAGAGCAGAGAGTGAGGTCACTTCCCTGCAGCAGTGTCTCTCCCAGTTAAGGGGCCACACTGCTCAGAGGGACCCCTCAGGCTGAGGGATGCCAACACCCAACCACACAGGGAAGCAGCCCAGAGCTCCAGAGAATGAGGCTCATGGGTATCTTCTGGCGGAGTGAAAGTCTCCAATGGCTCGGCACAAGCTTGCCAGCCAGAGTGCAGAGAAAGGCCGAGTATCTTCCTCTTGCCACCCCTCCAACTTGGCCAGGCACACAGGCTCAGGGCTACCCATGGTCCTTGGGAGAAGCCTATCCTTGAGCACACAGCTGTTACTGCTACCAGGGCAGGAGGGGAGAACTGGGACACACTTACCCATGAGGGCTGAGTTTGCCACTGTCTTTCTGGGGAAGCACCAAGAGCTCTTTGTAAGCCTCAGTGTTGTTCCCCAGGTTCTACCGTGAAACATGTGGTAGGGAGCAAGGGACTGGGAGGAAAAGCAGGGCTGGCCAGCTCTGGAAACTGAACATCTGAGCCAGACATGTATCATCCCCACTAACTGTGAGAGTCTGCTGCTGGCCACCCCTTTGCAGATGCTCTAGAGATGCCCGCTGAGCCCTGCTACACCCCTAAAGCTTGGCACGCAGGGTCCTTCCCATACCTCGTGCTCAAAAAATCGGTCCTCCAGGGTTTTGTCTCCAGGGTTGCTGCCGGCTCCTTCAAACAGCAGTTTGTACTCCTGTGGTAAGAGGAAGGGGTCAGGGAACACATCAAGCCAAGAGTCTGTCACAGCATCAGCATCATCCTTCCAGTCCGGCACGAGGTGCACGCTCCCCAGCTGGCCACACATCAGCTAGCCCTTCATGTCATGGGGAGAGAAAGCAGGTGGGTAGGGGTGGGGTCAGCCCTCTTTCCCACACTGCAGGGATGAGCTAAGTGCCAGATCCAGACAAACTCTTTCACTCCAGCATTTCTCCCAGCAGCCTCCACTACAGACGAAGAATTGAGGGTACCGTGAGAAGCAAACTCTCATCCTTCATCCAGGAACTGGGCTGGCTTCTGGAGGCAGGAGAAGATTCTCTGAAGTAAGCATTAACTATCTATCCACCCACTTTAATTACATCGACATACAGCACTTCAGCTGAATTGGGAGCATCCATACAGGCCTAAGGCACGAGTGACAGCAGACCTCGTGTCTAGTTTGTGTGGAGACAATGCAAAATGTTTAACAGATTTCATTGCTCTAGTTCAAACAGGAATTATTTCAGGCAAGTTCCCTGGCCCATGCAATACAGGAGATCAGGTTAAATGACCTCAGGGGTGTCTTCCAACTTTGGAATCTGTGAATAAAGCAGGGCGACTCTGCGGCTTAACCTGGCTCCTGTTTATACAGGAAGTTTACGTAAGCAAGCTAACCCACACAGATCGGGGCGCACCAACGGTCCACACACACTTGCAGCATGTGTCAGACAATCCCTCGCGCTACAGATTCCTGCCGTGGGGTACATCATTTTAGACGGGACATGTCTCCATCCTCTGGATCCAACAACTTTGGTGCCATTTGAACAGGCTTCCGGCAGGTTTCCAGCCACTTGCCATGCAGCATTCTCACACCAGGGTCTGGTCATAATGTGGAGGTCCCTTTAGCCACCACTTCCACTAGAGCTCCCCTTCGCTTCGTGGCCCCAGCCAGGCCTAGGAAAACAGCCCAGCAGCGTGTCTCAGCACAGATGGAGACATAGGGCTGTAGAGCTGAGATGGCTGATCAGAATCTGGTCAGGGTACCCCTGCACAGCAGGTGACCAAGGTTCTTCAGCCGGGGGGGATAAAATAGATAGACAGCACTGCGTATCTCACTCTCCAACGAGCACGGCACTGAGTGATGCTGGAGGGAGCCTGGTCCAGCCCCCAGCCCATTCCTGTCCTCGTTTTCCCTGGATGTCATGTCAAAACCCTGCTCATCAACCCGTGGGGAACAGTCTGACCTGCAGTGCAGGTTCGGCATTCGCTCCCACGCCCCAGTGGTACTTACGGGATAGTAGTCTGCCACTGCTTTGACTTGCTCATAGTCGTCTGCTCTGGCTAGCTGGGCCAGCCCCTCAGGATAGAGCTTCCCACAGTGAGGGAACAGCTTGGCTCGGTCCTCTTTGGAGAGCTCCGTGCCAAAGGAATTAATGGTGATGATGAAGGCTCTCCTGTCAGCTTCAAACTGAGAGAGACAAGGCCCATTAGGCAGTACTGCACCCATTCCCTTGGGCAAAGCACAAACCTGCGGCTGGCAAGACGGCACTCAAGCCGAAGGCTCACAAATTGGGCGATGCCAGGACAGTGATAAAGAGCTTGTCCAGCTTCATCTTGTTCAATACGGGTACACGAGAGCACTGGAGATGGCCCACATCAGTTACAGCAGAGTGCCGCCCTCCGCAAGTGCAACCTGCACCCTGGTGAGTCTGCGGCACCCACCTGGTACCAAAGCCCCCAGCCTGCTGCCATCTGCGGGGCCAAAGACCAGCTGGCAGAGCAGAGTCTCCATCCTAATGAGTGGCAGGGGACACTCATAATGAGTGATGGGCTGAAACCCTGGGCACCCCATTTTGACGAATCGGTCTGGGTTCCAGTCATAGGAAGTTAATGGCACATCCCACCTGTAGCACCCACGTCCTGCACAGCCGCTGCCTGGGGGTCCATTTTCCAAAGCCAAGTGCAGATCTGTGCAGCACGTCTGAAGACGCACTGTTCAACTTAATGCATTTTCTATCTCCGCACTAGAGCACAATAACCATCTATGCCAGGCTGAACTGGTGGAGACGGCTCTGCGAGGTGGCACTCCATTCCTAGGAGCTAGCACCAGACATCACATGAAGGCTCTGGCCACAGGATGTGTCCACTGGCCTCTTTGGTGGAATACCAGTGAGCCCTCAAGGACAGGCATGCACTGGCCATGTGAGCAGAGACGCATGGAGGGAATCCTTGTAGGTTTGGCTGCCAGGAATGAGGGGGAATCCCCATATAAGCCGGTGCCCTTTCAGCTGCTTCAGAACTTGCTCACCACATGTGAGCTCCTCTGCAAGCCAGAACATGCCACCCCCAGACCTCTCCGTTCCTTGCTGAGGGCAGAGCAGGAAGGCGTCTGTGGGCCTACTGCAATGCCACCCTCAGCGTGAACAGCCAAGTGAGCTAGTCACATGCACTGAGGCGCACAAGCTATTTGAGAAACCAAGGCATCCTGCCGTCAACAGGCAGCCTTCTGGCTTGAGAGCGCTGAGCAGCACACAATGCGATGCCCCAGGCTGTCCTGACTGCAGCCCTACCTCCAGGATCGGACACATGGCATCTGCAGTCGTGCCACCCAGGATCTTGCAGAACTTGTAGAAGGACTCGAGGTACGCCTGAGGAGACAAAAGAAAAAAACAAAAACAAAAGAGGATGCGACACCTCTCTACAGCCCATGCAGCCCCAAGCATTTCCTAACACAGAGAATGGCCACAACAGGAATCCAGCACCACGGCATACACCTCAGGCCACTACTGCTCATCTGGTGGGTCCCCATTAAGCTTCTCCCACCCCACTGACATCACTTCCGGGGATGCGGAGGGAGGCTGAAGAGGAAAAAGGCTGCAGTCTGGTTTGTTCACATGCTGGACAGCCTAGGCAACCAGGGCCTCACATGGCTTGCCAGAGGACATGGGTTCAAATCCAAGGGGTGCCCTGACAGCTGTGAATACATCTATGGCTCCTCTAATTGGTCCCTTCAAATTTATGAATCAATCATGTAGGCAATGTTGTGGGGTGTGCTGGAGGTCCTGGTGTGGGGTGACCCACTCTGGTCTTCCAAGCTGGCCAGGAACCGGCTGTCCAGAATTTGCACTAATATGCTTCATAGCATGACACTTCCAGGGGCCAGAGGTGCTTCCTGCTGAAGGCCCTCTGCCTAGCCGGGCAGGCTGTCCATATGGTACAGGAGATGCAAAGTTACACCTGTCTTAGGACTGCAAACTGACCATGTGGAGGACTTGTGACCTAAACTGGTGGACTGCCTTATTTAGGTCTGCTGTGCCACACAGGGTCACTGCTAACTCATCCCCGCTGATGGGGTACCTTGCGGCAGTTAGGCAAAGGAACCAATCACACGCTGTAGCTAAGCATTGCTCCAGCCCGGTCTATGCTCAGACTGTCGACTTATTTGTTCTGTGAAGTGCCATCCACGTTTGTGCTGCTAACAAAAAAAAAAAAAAAAAAAAAAAAAAAAAAGAAAAGGTGCACGGCACCCTTACCCCACCCTTTGTAACAAGGCACGCTCCACACAGCCCTCCCCCTCAGGGAGCAGCAGGGTGTGGGTCTTTGTGGAACACCAGCTGGAGAGAGTGAAGTGCCTCGGGTTAGAGACATTCTTGGAGACACCACCTTGGTGCTTCAGACTCCAGGGAGAGAACAGCAAAGTGCCAGCCCTTAAAGTGAAACTCTTCCTAGGAAGATGCCACACAGCGAGTTGCTTCACTGCTTGTTCACAACTGGTAGGAAGGAGCGCCCAGGAAACCCAAGTGGGGAGGAGGCAAGACTGGTACACAACGGGGAAGCAGCGAGGGAAGCGACGGCAGCTCCAGGCAAAGGTGGAGAGAGGGCTTTCAGAATACAGCGTGCAGCATGATCGGGTGCTCTCGCCCTTGGGCCCCAGAGCAATGGCATCGGAGTCCACCGCTCATTCCCTTCTGCTCTGCCTTTCACTCAAACTAGGACTTTCATTATAGCCCAGCTCTTCCCCGCACAGAGCTTTCTGACCAGCTTCCTGACAGCGCCCTCCCCCTGATCCACGTTTGGCCTCAGCCCACAGCAAATCCGGGGAGAAAAGTTGAGGAAAATCCTTCCCACTATCTCAGTTACATGAGCCGGACAAACTTGCAGTAGTTCAGAGCTTTCTGCTATGGGGAACCCCCAGCCCCAGAGCAAGCAGCCAGCACCTTGGAAGGGCACAGAGGGACTCCATCCTGTTATGCACTGCAAATGCAGCAAGAGCCAGCCCCTCTGCGGATGAGCACTGCCTCCAAGAGGGGCAGGGAGGGAGTTACAGCTGAGCTAGAAGAGGGCCATGAGGTAGGACAGAAAATGCCTGTAATATAAAGGAGTTATAGAAAAATAGCACTATATGGGAGCTAGCTATTGTTAGCCAAGGACAAAAGCCAGAATGGTTTCTAATTAGACACAAGAAGTTTAAAAGCGAAAATAGGTGGCACAGCGACTGAGGTCCTTGCCATCAAAGGCAGTAGGGAAACATACGTGGGTTTGTCATTCCCCCACAAAACACAGCCACTGTTTCAGAGAACAGGAGGGCGGCAAACCTTGTCCCCATATTTAAGTGGCTCCTGGGGTGAGCTGGGGAACTGTACACCGTGTGCTTGCTGCACCCGGCAAACTGCACTGGTGTCGTCGTGGCGAGAGAAGCAGAAGTACGGCCACAGATCAAAACTGTCTCGGAGACGGAAAGCAACAAGCAGGGCTAAAAGAAGCACAGCAGGTCCTCAAGACTCTGCCCTACGTCCCGTGTTGTTTCCTGTATTTATCAATCATCTGGAAAGCTGTGCACTGCGCGGGACTTCACGGACACCTGACCAACCTGGGGGAACAGGCAATGCAATGGCAAGTGAAATTCGGTGCTGATGCATGTAGAGTAATTCACATTGGAGGGGAGACGTGAACCACTCAGACACTTCACAGGGTCTTTAACTGTATCGGCTCAGGATAGGGCATTGCCATGGGCAGCCCAACAGAGACCTCTGCTCAGTGTGCAGTTGTGGTGCATAAGAGAATAATAAAAAGGAATTACGAACATTCTCTGTATCAATCAAAGGAGCAGTCTCACTGGGATATCGTGCGTGGTACCGGTCATCCCAACGCACAGGACACCGCAGAACAAGATGGGTTCAGAGAAAAGCAATGGGAAGGATCTGGGCACATGCAGGGACGTGTGTTTTTACACAATCATGCAGCCGCAAGTGGCTTGCAGCAGCAAGTCCACGTAACGACATCAGGAACATACACACGCATGTGCATGTCCAGCGCCCAAGAGTCCATGCTCAGCCTAGCCAGCACTGCAAGACAAGGAAACATTTTTCTTTAACTGGCCTGATTCTCCCCTCTGAAACTGACCTTCACCACCATCCATCAGAAGCAGAGGTCACCCACCAGCCAGTAAGGAGTTACGACCAATCTAAATAAGGAAGCCAGATGTAATCTGTACCCGCCTTTACCCAGACACTTAAGATGGAGCGATAAACGCATGGCAGCATTGTTGTCACAAGCACTGGAGCAAATTAATGAGAATTTCCTGGTAGTGCCGGCTAGAACCAGCCCGTACAGGTGGAAGCAGCAGTTAGCTCTGCTGGTGCCCCTCAATCCTGACCCACTGCACCCATGGCTATTCCCTCTCTGGGCTCCTCACACAGCTCTCTCCCCGACAGCCCTTCAGCCTAGACCCTGCCGCCCTCGCTCCTATTCCAGGCCTCCATGAGAAAAACGGATTCAGAATAAAGACCCATTTGCCCTCCAAGGAGAAGGATTCTGGGCTCAAAGTCGCAAGCCAGCGCCTTATTCCCCCACGCTGCCCCACTGCTGGGGTATTCCCTGGTCCAAGCAGCTCAGCTGGGTTTCCAGAGTCTTTCCCAGCAAAGACAGTGTGTTACTGGTCCACAAGCTTGGAGCTCGGCCCAAGGGAGCAGCCTCTCCACGGGTGCTAGGTCAGACCACCATGTCACAGGGATTTTCAACAGACAGACGAGGTCAAGGGGTACCGTAAGGACACCCTTGTTACCAACCTTCTGATAGCGCAGCAGAGACAGCTAGAACAGCAGCGGCCAGCCTGGCACACTGGCCACAGAGCCTTGTTAACGGCATTTTTGCTCCCTGGGGGAGACATTTCTGGCCTGCTTTGCAATACACAGCAAACACACTAACACCTGCCCTGGAAACAAGCAGTTAGGACAGAGCTCCGCGAGTGCCACACTGGCTCGGTGCCCTCCACAGCAGGATGCTCAGACAAACAGCAATATCCCACCCCTTCACAGCGCGAGCAGCCTGTTACTCCAGGAAACTGATCTGTTAGCTCCTTTCCTGCTTGAGAGGGCCACGTTTACCTTGTACAGCGTGTTTCGAATGATTTCTATGTTCATTTCATCGAGGTCCTGCTCGGATATGCAATCCTGGAAGAAGGCAGCTGAAACAGACACAAAGTCACAAGCGAAGTCAGAGAGTGTGCCTGCTGCTCCAAGTGCGACAGTGTTTCCCGGAGAAAGACTGCAACTCGAGATCTTTGCATGTGCGACGCCAGGCTGCCAAAGGCACAGCACCAGCAGTTCCTATCCACACTTATGGCTGGATGATCAGAATCGCTTGTTTTGGGTGCTGAGCTCTGAATTACCAGGCTTGTATTCTGGTGCCTAGATGGGAGTTGAACTCTTCCGAAAGAGACCAGCTGTGCCTTTTCTAGTCACCAGGAGCTATGGTGGCACCAGCCCAGGGGACCACGCCAGGGTCCGACAGAGCTCTGTAGAAAAGAAACATCTTACCAGTAGTTTATGACTGTCACAACAGGGCCATTTAGAAACCTAATTTCCTAGGGTCACTCGAGCTGCAAGGCTTTTTGGTGCCAGACTGGGGCACAAGTCAGACCCCGCAGTAGTGTGCTGCTTTGCTCGGCAGCACTATCCTATTTCCCAGCCCTGGGTCAGCATCAGCTGTGATGATGGTGAACTGATGCTGGGGTAGATGCAATGAAGGCATGCGCAGTCAAATGGGGAGGAGGGAAGTCCACACCCACAGAACAGTCGCAGGGCAGAGGATGTTAAGCTTTTAAGGAAGTAAAGAACTGGATTAATTTATCTGGCCTACAAGAACGTCTTCTATTGCCTCGTATCTCAGCAAGAAATGGTCACTGTCATTCAGCGTCAGCTCTGGGCACTGAGAGCCGAGAAGAGGGAGACACTCCCCATCTGGCAAGGCTTTTTTAAAAAGGCATTTCAGCTTTGGGAATGTGACACCATGTGAACAGGACACCAGAAACCTCCCACGTACTACGGTCGGCAGCACTCTCCGGCACACTTGTGGTCACTATTTGCATTAAGGCTCCTGGTTTTCATTCTGCTCCCATCTTGCTATCCCTTCTATGCTGGGGTTTCCCGTTCTTATGTTCCATATTCAGGGAACACCTCAATACTCTCACTTGGCTGCAGCTGATCCTGATCTTTCCCCATCTGAAAACTCGACGCTATGGGGAGAAAGAGCTCTAGCTATTTGTTATGTTTTTATTCAGTTTCTTGAGACTTTTTCTAACGAGTCATCTCCCCATCAATTATTGGTCTGCCTCACTGCCCCAGGTTGTGTTTGGGGGAAGCATTTTCTTTCCCAGATTATGAAAATCGAGGCTGCTACCGACTGTGTCCTCAGGACCCCGAGCCTGTTGGTGAAAACAGCTGTTTCTTGCTGGGATAAAGGGATTAGGAGTTTAAAGTACTAGTTTCATAGCGGGACACAAACAAGTCTGGTTTCCACACCTCAGCAACTGCCACACATTTTGTTAAATGCTGGCATTTCCTACCTGGAGACTTTTCTCTTCTACTGTTATATGTCTCACTGCTGGAGGGAGAACACACCTACTGACCATTCTTCTAATCTAGGCAATTTGTGATGCAGAACAGTAACCTTTCTGCTAAATTCCACATCCTACAGCAAGATATAATGTAAGTCAGGTTTCCAGCCTGAACTCCTCATTCCCAACACCCCTGATTTATGGAGCAACTGCTTCTACTTAATGCCTATGTCAGCACAAGTAAAGGCCGGGGAGGGGCGACAACCATTCTACCAGGGGAATTATGGAGGTCACTGAGTGGTCACTGAGTTGGAGATACACAAGTAGTTCAAGCATCAGGTACAGGCAGAAAAATTCTGCCCATCTCAGTGGTTAGATTGTTTTGTTGTCCCAGATTCAAGTACACAGGGGCTTTTGCCCATCCTAGTGTGTGAACAGGTGCAATTGCAAAGTGCTTTAAATAAACTCCGCTCACCCAGGGGCGTGTCCACCAAGATTGCATTGTAGAGCTCCGCCGGCGTCTGAGCAATATTCACAGCTTCCATTTGCTCAAAGCTCCCTAGAGGGTGGCACTTGGGCACCAGCTCAGCGATGGAGCGCTGGTGCAGTGTCCCGGTGATCAGCAAGATGACGTTATCGATCATGTAGCTGTACCTAGGAGGAAGAGGAGAGGGGGAGCACGTTGGCATTGGTGTTTTGGCTCGTTTTATCAGACGCTAGATCAGCACAAATGCATGGTGGGTCTAAGGGACCCTCTCCTGTCCCCACGGGAGCCCCTGTCCCCCTGTGAAGATTAGAACACGATCTAGGCAATACTGAGTGCTGAACAAGGCCCCCTAAAAGGCAGATCAGCCCGGGCTTATTGTAAAAAAAGCAGCAGAGACAGCTCTAGCACAAGAGCACTATTGGCCCTAGAGGAGAGCCCACGCGCCATCAAGATTCACCGGACAAACACTCGGACCAAGTCCGGGCTGAGGCATGTGCAGCTAGGACCAGCACCAAGCCAGGGGCTTGAAGGTCTGCATTTCCAGACTATTCGGGTGCCTTACAAACAAAGAAAACGGCACGCCCTGGTTTTCAGGAAAACTCTGACAGCACCTCCTGGCCCATCTGCAACTCCGCCTGCCTTGCAAAGGATGCCTGGACTGGCTGAGCACACAGCAAGGTGACGTAGGCAGACCCTGACAGAGAGCAGGGAAAACAGATCTGCTCAGTCAGAAGCCTGAAGCTAAGCCTGAGCTTAACCTGTCACTAGAACCTGGCATGGGAGAGGAAGACAGTGCGTGCCGGTCCAGCGAGTACAAGCACCCTGCCACTGCCATGCCCTAGCCCACCTGGATCCTGCCGTCGGACTGCCAATGGCTGTAGGCTGCAAGGGGCTAGACCAAAGCCATCCAGACATGGGAACGGTAACACTTCTCTAGCCATTTGTGAACAAAGAGCAGCTTCAGAGCCACGCACTCTCACCCAGCGTTGCTAGAGACAAACCAAGGCTGTGCTGGACAGTGCAGAGGGGGCTGACTGGCCATCCGTCACACACGCGGCTGGGGAGGAGCACAGGTGTGAGGGCAGACCCACTTTTCCACTCTGTGACAGCGACCCTTTGCTTGCTCTCTTCCTGTACCAGTCTCTGATTATGACAAAAATTCATCACACAAGTTGAACACCAAATTCGGTCTCTCAGACTCACAAGTCTGCGTGTTCCTACTGGTCCAAGGGGAAATCAGCATGGGAACCAGCTTCACGTGGGCACAGTGCATCCACAGGTCTCTGGGCCATGCACAGAGCCACAGATGTGCGTGACACTTCACCCAGAAAGAGAGGAGAAAGGTTCCTGCGAAAAGTGCTGGTGATCCATGCCAGATAGCACGGCACAGGGAAAGAGCACAGATAAGGAGTGGGCCCACACAAACAAGGCAATGCTCCAACAGTACCCATTTGCCACTAATACTAGTGCTGATGTCAACCCAGTGGGGTGGAAACACTGCAACAAGGAAAGGAATTACTAGTTATTTGTCTGCCTGCGCATCTCACATAAACCCAGATAAGACAAGGCAGACACAGTGTGGGACCGAATGTAACTGTCTGGAAGAGGCCCACAGTCCAGTGACAGCTCTAGGTGTAAGCCTTAGCAATGCAGTTGGCCAAATACAGCTGCCGCTCCACTTTCTAGCAAGCCTGGGTTGCATTCATTCCAGCTCTCTCTAGCTCATTCCAGATAAAACAAACAATAGGCTCCGCTCTTGGTTGTTTCTGTTTCCAGGTGACAATCAAAGTTATGACTAAACAAGTTAATTAAGCCAGCCCACACTCACCCAGTGTTTGGGAAACAGCCAGAAAAACCTCTCCCCAGCTGTGCCTGGATCCACCCACTTTCCTGTGCAGGGTCAGGTAAGACTGCAGCTGCCTTCTTTTACACCAGTTACAGGACAGGGAGGGACGCAGCAACACCTCCTTTGTCTCTTCCCCGCCCCATGGGGTTTGGGTGGTTTGATGCATTACAAGGGGGCAGGGTACCAGTGAAGGTTTCTCAGTGATCCCTAGGTCTAAGATGTTTATCCGCACCTCCTCCCTCCCCGCAACTTCCTCAGGGCCTCGAGTGCTTCAGTGCCTGAGTGTGTGTGATGTTTAGGTCATGCTCAAATCACCCCTTGGAAATGTGAGGCTTTCCAATGGCAACACCACTCATCTGGGGAGAGGGGCACACAGGTAAAAAAAATCACATTGTCGGGTGTTACAGAATTCCCTGGCAGCTTCAAGGAGCTGATCAGCACTCACCCCTCTGCCCCAGAAAAAGCAACATGGACGATAATCACCTCCCTGGGTTTCTTACATGAGGAACAGTGTGAGCAGCATGTTCGTGGAGACTGCATGGGACTGTCCCTGCAGCAAGTCACTGCCCCAGGCAAGAGTGATAGTTCAGGGACAACCAGGATTACTGCAGTGGCTTGGCGGGAAGACACCCACACTGCCACTTGTGCCAGGAAGTTTGAGGGACTCCCTAAAGAACTGTGACATGAATCAAGAATGCAAATGTGGAAGAGAGACATGAGGACAGCTGGCAGGACAGAAACTCACTGCCAGAGAAATGGCAACAGGCACGGAGCTAGCTAGGGAATGTAAAGACTAGAATAAACACCAAGAAAGCTATATCAAAAGCTAGCAAAAGAGGTTTAGGGAGTCTAAATAAGAAAAGGGAACAGGTAAGCAGCAAGGAATGGGAGAGATGACATTAGAGCAGGGGTTTTCAAACTTTTTTCCTTAGGACTCAGTTGAAAAAAGTCATTTATGCCGCAACCCAGAACTTGAGGGTCTGCGACCCATAGTTTGAACACCACTGCATTAGACAATAGTTAAAATCTGACGTCCTACCACAGCATATTTGGTAATTGGAAATTTGTACAGGGGACAGGGTTGTAGAGAGGACTGAAGAATGGGAATCAGGACCTGAAAGAAGCTCTTCATTTGTTTCCCTTTCTGAAGTCAAGATCAAAGCGTCACTGAGGGTATAATGAGGTTTCCAATGGCACAGAACAAGAGTCTGCCTGCCTGAAAAGCTGCGAAAGCAGTTGTCAATGAGCTGGGAGCATGGCCAGATGTACAAAGTTCTGGATGAAGTCACCTGCACATATAGAGGCATATACTTTCCCTTGGCAGCATATAAAACGCCAGATGTTAGATTACCTGCACTCACTAAGCTGTAATTAGTCTCAAACTTAGAAATATTTTCTTGGAGTTCCTAGAGAAAAGATCGTATTTCTGAGAAATGGAAATGCTCAAACACCAATTTGTTTGAGAACAAGAAAAGCATCCAGAACTACAGAAATCTTGGACATTCCCAGCAACAGCTGGAAGGGTTTTTTGTGTTTTTTTTTTTGAATGGCAACAGGAAGCCCTTTCTTCTTGAAAGAGGCAGACTTTCTCAGCCCAGCACCCCCCACCTAGAGTTGTGTGCATGGAGGAAAGGAAGAGAGGACGGCATGTCACATAGCAGGCTCTGAGGTGTGTTTGCTAACATTTTTGTACAGTAATGTAGGACAAGTAACTGAGTCAGCTTGAATTCTACAGAAGAACCAATTAAATGCAACCCACAAGTGAAGGTCAATGAGATGTTACAGACAGAAGAATTCAAATAATTCAGGCTCATGGTGCCATGGCGCCATTTCTCTTGCAGGACAGCAGGATCTTCGCTACTACAGCTGGTATTAACATGAATCCCTTAACACAGATGCTAGAAATCTCTCACATCATCTACAGTGAAGACAAAAGCAAATAATTTATTTAGCTTCTCTGCAATGGCTTTTTCTTCCTTGAGTGCTCCTTTAGCAACACAATCATTCAGTGGCCCCACCAATTGTTTGGTAGACTTCCTGCTTCTGATAGACTTTTCAAAAATTACTGTTATCTTTTTGAGTCTTTTGCTAGGTGCCCTTCACATTCTTTTTTGGCCTGACTAATTATACTTTGCACTTGAATTGCCAGAGTTTATGTTCTTTTCTGTTTTCCTCAGTAGGACCTGACTTCCAATTTTTAAAGAATGCCTTTTTCTTCTAACCATCTTTTTTACTCTGTTGCTTAGTCATGGTGGCATATTTTAGGTCTTAATTTAAAAAAAAAATGGGAGTATACATTTAATTTAAGCCTCTATTACAGTGTTTTTTACAAGTTTCCATGCAGCTTGCAGGCATTTCACTCCTTACTCTTCCTTTTACCGTATTTTTCGGACCATAAGACGCACCTGACCATAAGACGCACCCAGTTTTTAGAGCAGGAAAACAAAGAAAAGGGAAGGCAAAGAAGAGAAAAGGGAGGAACGAAAAGGGAAGG
>ML686049.1:1892020-1958504 GCA_007922175.1 Pelusios castaneus
GCGGGGGGGGGGGGGGGGGCGCGACAGCCGCTGCGTGGCCGCGCGCCCGCAGCTTAGAGGGAACACTGCTTGCTGGACCATATTCGCACTATAAGACGCACCCTCATTTTCACCCCACTTTGGGGGGGAAAGTGCATCTTATAGTCCGAAAAATACGGTAATTTCCATTTGACTAGCTTGCTTGTTTTTGTGTAGTCCCCCTTCTGAAATTAAATGCTACTGTTGTAGACTTCTTGGGTATTCTCCCCTAGCCTTTGCCAAGAAGAAGGTTAAATTTAATTACTTTATGGTCATTATTACCTAGCAGTTCAGATACATTAACCTCTTGGACCAGACCCTGTCCTTCACTTAGGACTAAATCAAGAATTGCGTCTCCCTTAATGGGTTGCAGGCCTAGCTACTCCAAGATGCTATAATTCATGGTATCTAGGAATTTTATCTCTGCATTCCATCCTGAGGTGATGGGTACCCAATCAATATAAAGATAGCTGAAATCCCCCATTATTACTGAGTTTTCTTTTATAATGTCTCTAATTTTCCTGAGCATTTCACAATCACCATCACCGCCCTGGTCAAGTGGTCAGTAGAATATGCCTATTGCTATCCGCCTTTTAGTCAAGCAGGGAATTTCTATCCCTAGAGATTCTATGGCACCATTTGATTAATTGACTATACTTGACTCTGTGCCTTCTTCTGAATGTAACGTTACACCCCAACAGCCCTACCTACTCTGTCATTCCTATAGACTTTGTACCCTGGATTGCCATATCCCAAGGATTATAATTGTTTCACCAAATTTTCTGTGATGCCTCTTATATCAACATCCTCATTTAACACCAGACACTCAAGTTCACCCACCTTAGGCTTCTAGCACTGTATGTAAGCCCTTATAAAATGTGTCAATATTTAGTTGTTAGAGTAGAGGCCACAGTGTTAGATGTGGAGGCCACAGAGTAAGGGACAGATGGATTGGGAAGCCAGGTGGATGCAGCGAAGAGAAATCACTGTGCCTCCTAAACTACCTGGAAAGTAGTATGTTTTAGAGTGGTGTGCACAAAAGCCACAGATCACATGACTACAGCTAGTTTTCAGACACCAAGGCCTCACAAACAGCTTTGATCCTGAAGGGATCTATTTTTAAATGTTCTTGGCTGGCAAAACTCTCCTTCTGCAATGATTGGCCACATCTCCACTTTGACCTTCTGGGCAGGCAGCCAAGAATCTACAGCAACAGAGGAAAAATGTATCCAGTGTTCCAGCCAAGGGAGCAATGTACCACCTTGGAGAGCCATGGCCAAGAGACCTGGTATGTGGCGTTTCAGGATCCTCAGCTTCTCCACCAGAACTAGCTCCACCTGAAAGATCTGGTTAAAAGCAAGTAACACAGAGATGCACCTCTGTGGGCTGGACAGAGGAGAGAGAAAGGTGCTGCACACACCCCCTTTCTTGACATAGCAGAAATGCAGCTGGCTAACCAGCTAAGTAAGCTGACCAACCGCAGCTCTACCAGCTGGAACCGGCCTAGCCAAAAGCTGAAAGGCCACGTGTTCTCTCTCAGTCGTGGCTCTGGCACGGCCCATTCAGGAAAACAACATGCACTATCCATTCAAGTATACAATGTCACTGCAGGAGGAGCATGGAGACCAAACACCTTGGAAACCAGCTGCACTTTGCGTGTCAGAGCAATACACTGATGAACCCAGAAGTTCTGTCTGGCAGATTCAACGTGTTCTCTGCACACTATCGTCACAACATACAGAGAGGGGAAAAGCTGCTACCAGGGTGCTTCAATGCCCCATTACTGTCCCTCCCCTTCCACTGCCATTTTATCCCTCCTGGCACCAGCAGAATACAGTCTTCCCTCCTGGCCGGCCCAGAAGGAACTGTCTTTTCCTTCCCTGTACCATGGCTCACATTGCAGCAGCCATGCCCACCAGCTGACAGCAGAAACCAGGCTTGCTTAGAGTTTTGTTCACTATCTGGATGCCCCACAAGTTGTGACCTCCATGTTAGCGATGCAGTTACTCCCCTTGGAAGGGACTGCTTGGTAATGCTCCATCTTTCTCCCGTCCAGGACCCGCGGCTCACCCTCCAGCTGAAATACAGGATAGAGATGCCAGCATGTAAGCTTATACTTTCTCATCAGCCATTAAAGTAGTCATTCCACAACAGGGAACTTCTAGCTGAGACGCACCCATGGTTTAGTCTTTCCTATCACATCAATCTATTCCTCACCTGCTTGCTGACAAATGCTGGCACTGCCCTGATGGCAGGCAGCAGTTTGTGACAGAGTGCTGCTATTTTCACTAAGTTGTGTGTCACACTAGCTAATCTGCCTGCAGTACAACACTGCCATGTTTCAGTCAATCCACAGGTACCAACGCTAACACCTGAATTTATCCCCACTTAACATCGTATCAAAATATGCTAAGGAAATAGCCTTAAGTCAACACATCCACCTACTTTTACTATTCATTCGCTAGCCTGTTTGTAGCAAGCCTAATTCAAAAGTCTAAATCACCAGATTTGGACTAGATTGACAAGCAGCATTTTTCTTACTTTCCTTATCTTTAAATTTCCATTGTCAATGGAAATATCTTTTTGGTTTGCATACAATGAAATCTGCCATTTGCTGAGAAAAAAACTAATTCTTCCAAGCCTACTTATGACTCAGTCTCAAACTAATCAGGCAATGTAGTTTCATCCCCAGTCTGGACAATAGGTTAATTAAAAAAAAACCAACTGTTCTCTGCCCCAGAATACTGGGAAAGTATAAACAATATTGCAAGAGGCTACAGAGCTTGATTAAGGAGGGAATATTGGATGGCCTGCATTTCTCATGAATCCTCTGAGAACCTGGCCAAATTGTTCTAGAACAGCAGCTGTATGCCAGGATCCCAAGCACAGCCTTCTAGTAAGGTGTGGAAACACAGATGCAAGAGCACAAGCCTCCAGCTTTTCACTGGGCCATAGGACAGCTGGGGCTGCTGAAAGATGAACTCAGGAGTGGAGTCCAGACCACCTACCTACCAACTCCTCTTTGTGGAATGATGCCACCAACAAGTCGCTGACCATCACTGTCTCCCCACTTGGAAGGAGACAAAGCTGCCGCGTGGGAGTTCATCTCCCCTAAGCAAGTCACAGAAACCCAACCACTCCAAACAGGCAACCTTTTAAGAGAGCTGAGCCCTTTACCACTCACTGTACAGCTCCCATGCTGAGGACTGGAAATGCTTATCTAGCGATAATTACATGTTCACACCCTACTATAAAGAATGTGCACAAGGTCATAATGACCAAGCAATTCAACTTTCAAACCAGGAAATGCCAGTGTTTTACCCTGCAACCTTAACCTCATGCAATTTACAGACATACTTGCTTCTAGGTATAAAAACATGACCTCAA
The DNA here is from genome assembly GCA_007922175.1 of Pelusios castaneus. Classification (NCBI taxonomy): domain Eukaryota; kingdom Metazoa; phylum Chordata; order Testudines; family Pelomedusidae; genus Pelusios; species Pelusios castaneus. The sequence goes on from ML686049.1 coordinate 1,895,426, forward strand.
AGTCCAAGTTCACACCTGCAGGTCTGCAAATGATCAGATTCCCAGCTTTCCAGAACCACCTTCCCCTCCTCTCTTGATTCCTGCAGATACTACCATCACCAGGTCTGTGACTCCAGCTCTCAACCAAGGCATCATCTTCAACCCAGACCTCTCTCCAAGTCTCCACATCCAAGCTGCATCTAAACCTTTCTGATTCTTCCAGCAGAACACCTGTAAGATTTGAGCCTCATTGATCCATGTTGCTGAAATTCTCATCATCTTGCATCTCAATTACTGCAACATCCCCTTAGACTCATAGACTAAGGTCAGAAGGGAGCAATGTAACCATCTGGTCTGACCTCCTGCACAATACAGGCCACAGAACCTTCCATCCACTCCTTTTTAGGGGTTTATTAAAGTCCTAGGTTAGCAGTTTATTACAGTCCTCAAATCATGGTTTAAAGACTTTAAGGTACAGAGAATCCACCAGCAAGTAAACAGTACCCCAGGCTACAGAGAAAGGTAAAAACCCCCACATAGCCTTTACCAATTTACCCCAGGGGAAAATTCTTTCACAACCCCAAATACAGTGATCAGTTAAACTCTGAGCATGTGGGCAAGCTCCACCAGCCAGACACCCAAGAAAGAATTCTCTGTAATAACTCAGAACCCATCCCATCAAACATCCTACCCTTCTCTCTAGCCTTGACAAATGCCATCTTGCCCTGCACATATCCATTCAAAATGCTTTTGCAAAGATCACTTTCCTAGCCCATCACTTTGACGTCACCCCCTCTGTGTTCTTCCACTGATGCTTTCTTCATTACTGCATCAAACATAAGCTGCTCAGCTTTGTTCTCAAGACCCTTGATAGTCTGTCCCCACCCAATGACCTTTCATCCTTTGTCAGACTGCCAATGATAGACCCTTATCTCCCATCTCCATCACCCCTCTGTTTGTAAACAGACACCATTGTGCTTTTCTCCCCTGCTGCCCCTCACACCTGGCAGATGCTACCATAAACATCCCTCAGCTCTCCTTTGCTGTGATGTCTACAAAAACATGACAATGGTTAGGCTGCTGCTGAGAGAGACCACAGCACATCCGACTCCTCGTGCTCCATCTCTTGCTCTATCTTACACTTGTCAGCTCCTTGGGGCAAGGACAGCCTGTTGTGCTCATGCAGCGCTGACCACCATGGGGTCCAGGTCCACGACTGGGGCCATCAGCATAACAGTAATAGGTATGTGACTATACGCACTCCCCATTCCTCATTTGAGTGACAGATGAATGGCAATGGGAAGATATCACCACTTATCTATACTTACGTTCAACCGTAAGTGATGGGGCACAATGCTGAATGAGCTTCTCCAACCAATGTTAACAGCTCAGAAGAGATGCTTGGTGCTCCAAAAACATGTCATCCTGCATCTGAACGTTCTTCAGCCACTCAGTCACCCAGGCTTGCATTGTGATCAATCTCACTAACGTGTGCTTGTTTCACTGACCCAGAACTGCGGCTGTGTGCCCAGCTGGCCAGTGAATGCCTGCAGCAACCGGCCAGTTTCGTTCACTGTCCATATCACTCAGTACGTGTTTTCAAGTTCCAGAGGGGTAGCCGTGTCAGTCTAGTTCAGCAAAACAAACCAGGAGTCCTGTGGCACTTTTAAACACTAATATGCATTTATCGCATGAGCTTTCGTGGGAGAAAATTTAGAGTTTGAATCTAAACAACTGCTTTGATTTGCTCCAACAGTCTAACCTGGTCCTATGACTTACACTTCCATTTATTTTCTTCCCATTCATCTGTAAGCATCTGATGAAGTGGGATTTTCTCCCACGAAAGTTCATGCAATAAATAAATTTGTTAGTCTTAAAAAGTGCCACAGGACTCCTTGTTTGTTTCAGTGTTTTCAGTATCCTGGCAACACTGTCTAGGGCTGAGTTTCCATGAATACCAAAAAGCCAAAGCCAGTCACATCAGTGAAACAGAGAAGTGCTTCGTTGATGTTTGACAGCAAGATGGCCAATAAAAACCTGGCATGAAAGATCAGATTTGGAGATGGACCAGTGGGAAGTGTGGAAATTTTAACTCAAAGGGCCACAGTTCTGAGCGGAGTGTTACTCTGCCATACATTAACCTGAGGGAAAGTTTTATAGTGTAACAGCTGGTGGTGCTTGAGACGCCGGGAGGTGTACCCAGAGTGCTACACATCTTCTGCAGATGTTACCCATGCTGCGTGGACATGGCTGCACCAGCAAAGGCAGCCACATGTGACCACTCTGCCCAAATTGCTGTTGGCAGAACTTTTCCTGTCTATGCTACCACTGAATTGGGATAGTCTAAGGGGGCCCAACAGAACGAGCTATTTGACCTGCTCAGAGCTGGCACCCCCAAGTGTCTGTGGCATTTTACTGACAGTGCTTTACAAGGGTTTCTGTAAAAGATGCTTGAACTGGTTCTGTAAACGGTCATGCAATATGGCTTTAAAGGAGTAGAAAAGACTAAAGGAACAAAAAGAAGGTATCCAAGAGCTTGCCTTACATGCGTAAGAAACAGGTGTGGCAGAGAAAAATTGGACATAGCACTGCCTGGCATCAATGGCCATGCTGAGGTGAACGGGCAGGCCAAAAGCAGAATTCTCGGTGCTTTCAGACGTCTTGTAGTTAACCCACCAAACCCTGTTCTCAGGACTGCAACAGCTTATTACCAAGGCACAGTGTTTGCTAAAGGAACAGCTTGAATTATACTGCAGTGTTTTGTTCTGTATTTCCCGACTATCGCCATAATGCTCTCACAGCTTTTTTTAACTGAATTATATCATTTTACTGGCCACTGTGCCTTGGTGAAACCAACGTGGCCGATGCTGTGCGCTTCTAAGAAAGCAGTAGCACAGGTGTGTTGACTGAAGGTTAGGTTAATATTCTCAATCCAATTCTCCACCCGTGTACCAACAGTTTGGGAGGGAAAAGTAGAAAACTCCCCTTGCATGGTGCACTTGTCAGAGCCCTCACCAAAATTACATGGCCCTTCCTAAAGAACTAACAGCCACTGTACAATCAAACTGTGACTGGAAGAAATAGCTCCTTTAGTCTAGAGGTTGTAGAACAATTTCCAGCAAATCATATGAAAGCTCAAACCCAATGTCCATGAAAACGTGGTTTCCTTTGGACGGATGTGGGAAGTAGAGGTGGTGGCTGCAATTCAGATGGTATCATTAGATATCTGCTGGTCCAATGAAAATTTTCAAACCAAAGCTGTAGCGAACGGTTTTGACACAGCATTGTTACCTCCTCCACAGTCCGTGGATCATCTTCCACTGTTCTCTTGAACAACCCTCTTCAGCCAGCTAAGCCAAACTTTTCATTTCTGCCAAGCGGGTTTGTAAAGTTTTTAATTCCAAACTCTGCAGAGCTCCTGGAATCATGCTGGTTTTCAGCCCTAATCAAAGATTCAGATACCTCAACTGAAAAAACCCACAATGCAGCCCTAATTACAGCGCCTCCCAGGAATGCCGTGGGCCCATGCAAACCTTTTCCATTTGTGCCAAGGATCTGTGGTTCATTTTTAATGTTAGTGACAGCATGAGTATGCTTGGACTTGTGCAAAGTTCTTGAAAATAGGAGAGGGATGTGCAATTTAATACATGTAGCATCAAGACCTGCCCTTCACAGAGGGCACTACCCACTTCCTGACACTATTTCCAGGCCACAGTAGAAAGATTCTTGCTCCATCAAAGGGCAATGTTGTAAGAATAACTTCAATTCGAAGCCTGAGCAGCAGAACCCCGGTCTGCCTAGGGCAGAGGAGGAGCAGAAGTAGGTTGGGGAGGAAGCAGGGAACATTCGTGCCAGCAAAGAAAAAGAAAAAAGTTTATGCAAGGTGGAAGGGACACATCACCAGCAGCAGCCTCTTCGAAAGAAAAACAAAAGGAGTCCCATGGCACTTTAAAGACCAACACATTTATTTACTGCATGAGCTTTCGTGGACATGACTATCATTCACTGACTAGCAATAGCCCACTGGGCTCTGACAGCCACTCAGCTCACAGCTTCAGCAAACCAGTAATTACCATTCACGTAGTGCAGGACTAACAGGGGACAGGCTGTGATCCAGCCCCTCCCTGACTGTTTCCTGAACCCAGGGTTCACTCACACATTTATGTGGCAGTCCGTTAGAGCAGCAGGGGTGATCAGCAGGACTGAAGAAGAAACAGGATAGGGCCATGGGATGCTGAGGAGACCCTGCTCTGACAGTACACACCTGTCGCCAGGGCCAGATTAACAGAGGCTATATGGGCCAGAGCCCAGGGCCCCAGGCTAAGGGAGGGGAAGGTTCAAAATCAGCCCTGGTCAGCTGGCCCCTGCTCCCAAGAAGGCACTGCTTAAGCTGGAGGCAATGTAGGCGAGATCTTCTCACCCCCTGCTCCAGGTAGCATAGCCCCCCAGGCTCCAGGGAGAGCATTGGCTCCACGCTGCTCCCAGCTGAGCTGCCTGCGATTTCCCCACCCCAGGAAGCTGCGGACTGCCTTCCTTTGCTTGCAGGGCAGTGAATACAGTCTGCTCCCACTGATTCCTGGAAGCCAGAGTCACAAGGGGGCTTGTGGGGGAAACAGGGATGTAGGAGCTGGAGGAGGTGAAGGGGGATGAAGGCTGCAGGACATGATGGAGGGGGCAGGGGGTGAGTGAGGTGATGCAGGGGAATCACAGAGGTTGGAGCAGAGGCAGATGTGAGTGGTGGGGGGCACTGTGAGGGAGGAGAGGAGAGGCTGGAGGGAAACATGAGAGCAGGAGGCTCATTGCCCAGGTTCTCACGGCTCACAGACAGCAGCGTATCCTCCAATCCTGACATGGCCAGAAGGGACCCATGGAGAGCCTGTCACAGCTGCCTCACTGCCTCCACAGCAGGGGGAGAACAGGACATGGGCCCACAGACTGTCCTTGACCCCACTGGGTGCTGCTGCTGCCAGGGACAGGGGAGAGTGGGACATGGGCCCACAAACCCCTCCCATGGTGTGCTGCCGCCAATCGGGGGTGCCAATGTAAGTCTCCTCCCCTTCCCCCCAAGTACTAGATACCCATTCTTCTGCCCCCAGGTTGGCCAGTGGCAGGCCAGGGGCCCCACAAAATTAAAAAATTAACACAAGGGTGTTAATCCGGCTCTGCCTGTGGCAGTGAAACGGGGAGAGAAACCAGGGGCCTATGAGCACAGAACACCCAGGGCAAGACCCATCTATTCCATCTCCAGCAGTGACCAGAGAAAGGGTGTGCAAGAAACACCACAGCGAGCAATTTGCTAGGGCCTGCCCACACTGGAAATTTCTCCGTTGCAGCTCCACAGAAAAGGTGCTGTCTTCCCTTGAGTCCTATGTAAGACAACCAGGGATTTTACTACCAACTTCATTGTTTAATGCAGCTAAGCTCAGCCTCAACTTTGTGTTCCTGAGGTCCATGGGCTAATTGTTTCCAATTACCTCTTAATATGTTCTGCTTTTTAGCTCACGTCTTTGTTCACATATTGTGAGAAAAGGTGACCCGGAATTCCCAGCCACACATTAGCCAGGGCACCATCCTGTCCCCCTCACGCAGAAACAGGTAAATGAAATGTCTGGAAGGCTTCTGCACTATCTCCTTCCAAGGTACAGTGACGGGAACCTAACAGCCTTGCTGGCGTTGGACTAGTAACGTTTTCTGCATTCTACGCCTCATTTCTGAAGCACAGTGCAATTACTGTCTCTTTGCAAGCACTGAAGCAAACTGTGCAAGTCCCTTCCCTGGGGGGTCAGTGTCACTTAAAAGGGCAACCCCTTGCTGTGCACTGTCAGTCTTCTCCAGAACTGACTCACCTAAATGACTGTGTGATTTCCCAATTGTGCCACCTCACTGCCCCCACCCCCTTTTTTCAAATCTTTAATGTCAGCATGGCTCTTAGTTAACAAATAATGCACAGGCCTAGAGGGTTATAGAACCAGCCAGAGCAAGGGATTCTACAACACCCCCAACACCTAAATCTGCTAAGGAGGCGCAGATACAAACATCTCTGGGCATAAGGAAGGCATTGACAGAGGAGACACAATGTGAGTTCAGAACTGTTCCATTTATGAGGACACAAAGTAAGGAGCCTGTGTATTACAGGGAGTTTGACCCCACCAGGTGCGTCTGCTTTGATAAAGGCATTAAGCCATGCAACTGCAGAAGGCAGCTGGTGCGAGTTACCACTGGTGCTATAGACACCAAGGTTATCTGAGGGAGGACACCAATGTTACAGCAGCAGCACACTAAAAAGCTTTAACCACAACAAAGATATCCCCAGCAGGTTAAAACTGACTATTTGGGAGCAATCCCAAACAAATACTAAATGAAGGATCCATCCAACGTTTCTTAAGGAACATTGAAAAGAAAGAAAGAAATAGGACTGTGTGTTCTGTCAGGCTAGTTACAAAGAGCAAAGCTTTTACATAAGAAGTTAATGCAGCAGAACCCTGAGAACCACCTACAAACACTTCCATCCCACAAGTCAATACATATTTGTTGAATTCAGGAAGTGGTTTTGCTGCTTCGAGTACACTTAATACCTGCTGTTGCCGCCTTACCCCATGACTCTATAAATACTCGAAGCCAAACAGTCAGCTATTCGTGCAAGAGCTGAGATTTTGACAACCAGCTTGTGCCCATGAGTCTGAAAGTTATTACAAAAGGCAAAAAAATATCAGGAAGAGACACCTTGCAACCAGAGTGATTATTGACCACAGAGGAACTCTATAACAAGGTCATTTGCACTAACATGGAGATATCAGAGACAGCAGCCAGCCTAAAAACAGAATAAAAGTGATCTCTGGGATCAGGAATCATGCACTTATTAGCAACAGATGTTTTTAACAATGGAAAAAGAAGTCAATCATTCCTCCCAACCCCCACTTGGTTGTTAATAACCTGAACCCTCTTGTCCTCACTAATCCCCACCTCATCCTCATCCCTGCACTCTGCCCATTCTTCATGCCCTCTTTAGAGGTAGATTTTCAAAAGGCACATGGAGTTGGGCTTCACCTATTGACAAATTGCTCTGTGTCTTTCAAAATCTCCCTCTTAGTCTTTTCTTCCAGTATCATGTGTATGTGTGTCCTGCTTCTCCTGCCCCTCTTCCAGCATTCTCAAACCCCACTTTATTGCCACAATCCCCTGAGGTCTGCACCATTTCCCAGTTATAGCCCTCTCTCCCCTTCGGCTCAGCACTCTTAGAAATCCCTTCCAGCATAACACAACAGAGTCATTCCTTCACACCCACCCAACCCATTTCCTGTTACCTTTGCTTGCCATGTTGGTCTACCAAGATGGTCAGTTCTTTCAGCCAGGCCCACCAGGTCTCAACTCTCAAGTGCCATATGCTGAGTGATAGGGCCATACAAATGTTGACTGAAAAGTGGCTGATGTAAAACATACAGAAACCTCCCCTTTACGCTGTGTTAACAGGTCACTAGCACTGATGAAACAGCTTAATATGAGCTGATAAGAAAATATCCTTTGCAAGATAATGTTGCAATGTTCTGCGGCCAAGAAGCGTCTCCCGCTCCCCATGTTTCTGCATAGCACAGAGTCCACACACAAGCAACCCTAGCTGGCTTTGCAGCAAAGAGACTACTCACTGCTCCACAGGCTTCTGATACATTAACAAGCAACCTAGGGGTCTCCTTTGGAAATCAAAGCTCTGAGATGAGAAACATGGCTGACATCGCTGCCTCCTCAGGCACTGTGGGACCCAAGGACCATCAGTACAAAATGTGTCTTGGCCAGAGACAGAGCTTTCTTGGGGACCAGTCTGAGTCCGTGGAACAACCAAACTCAGGAACTAAGGACCATCCCAGACCTCCCCACCTTCGGTAAATGCCAGGCTCAAGCCTCCAACTGCTCTCCTCTGCGTGCGTGCGTGCGTGCGTGCGTGCGTGCGTGCGTGCGTGCGTGCGTGCGTGCGTGCGGACACTGAAAAAAAAATCCCCCAAAGAAGTACAAAAGCAAACTTTTCTGTGCACACCCAATTCTCCCTCTTGGGAAGGGAGAGGATGAGCCACACAAGCAGTGAAGCGCCTCATTTAGGGCAGCCTGGGAAGGCGCCCCAACGCCACGACAACAAGGGTAGGGCAGAAACCTGTATAAAATAAGAGGGCAGCTCAGGGAAGCAGGTTTCAGACCCAAACTGTTTCTCAAGCTCCCTGGTTGGCAGGGGCTGGGAATAATCCTAAGGCAGCAGCACTTTCTAGCAATGCCACAGGCCAGCATGAGGGCATGGAAAGCAAACGCTAAAGACAGGCCTAGAAAGCAATGTCACTTTCCAGAAACAGGGTTTTATGCTCTTCAGATCAGTTTGTAATCAGCTGTAAAACGTTTTCACTGTAGAGGTGTTTGTTTTAGTGCAGCCATTCCCTGGCAAAGCAACTATAAAAACCAAGGACTGAGCAAAGGAACAAACTGTAATGACTTTGGCAAATAAAATCTGGAATGATCAGGCACAATCAGGACTGCGCCAGACTAAGTTGAGAAAAGGCAAGGCACAAAATGAGCTACACTTAGCAAAGGACATGAAAGGCAGCAAGAGGTTCTGTAAATACTTTAGGAGAAAGATGAAGGAAGTGTACAACTTAGCAAGGAAGGAGAGTTAATAACTGACAACTGAGATGTTTAATACCTGTTCTGCTTCACTATAAACATTAACAGCCACCAGATACTCAAAACAATGCTAACAACCAGGAGGAAGATATGCAAGCCAAAACGGAGAAAGAACAGGTCTTGGAACAGTTAGCTCTTATCTTTGATAACTGATGGAGGATGGGTGAGATCCCAGAGGACTAGAGAAGGGCAAACCTCTCTTTAAAAAAGGAACTAAGAGGACCCAGGGAATTACAGACCAACCAGCCTAACTTCATTACCTAGAAAGATAATGGAACAAATTAATACGCAATCTGTAAACATCTAGAGGATAATAGGGTTTATAAGAGATAGTCAGCATGGATTTGCCAAGAATAATGACACCAAACCAGCCTGATTTCCATCTGTGACAGGTTTACTAGCTTAGTGGATGAGGGAACCAATAAATGTGATACATCTTGACTTTATGGCAAGGCTTTTGACACACTCCCAATGTGACTCTCTCATAAGCAAGGTAGGGAAATCTGCTCTAAATGAAATCTCTGTAAGGTAGGTGCACAACTGGTTGAAAGACTGTACTCAGAGTAGTGAATGGTTCACTGTCAAATTGGGAGGGCGTATCTAGTGACATCCCACAGAGGTCATTCCTGGATCTGGTCCCATTCAATATTTTCTTTAAGATGGACAACTGAGAAGAGAGAACATGCTTATAAAATTTGCGGGTGACACCACAGTGAGGGGTTGCAAGCACTTTGGAGGACAAGATTAGAATTCAAACTATCTTGACAAATTGGAGAACTGGTCTGAAATCAACAAGATGAAATTCAATCTAGACAAGTGCAAAGTACTACTCTTAGGAAGGAAACTACAAAATGGAGAGCAAGTGACCAGGTGGTAATACTGTTGAAAAGATCTGGTAGTAATGTATCATAAATTGAATATGGAGTCAACAACGGTGCAGTTGTGAAAACCAGTAATGTTTTGGGATGTATGAACAGGATTGTCCTATGCAGGACACAGGAGGTAACTGCCTTGCTCTATTCGGCACTGGCAAAGCCTCAGCTGGAATACTGTCTAATTCTCAGCCCTGCACTTTAGGAAGGATGCAGACAAACTGGAGAGGGCTCGGGGAAAGCAACAAAAATAAGAAAAGAGTTAGGAAACCCGACCTATGACAAAAGGCTGAAGACACTGAGCCTGTTTAGTTTGGGGGAAAGAGATTGGGAGGGGGAACCTGATAAGAGTCTTTATATATGTGAAGGGTTGTTATGAAGAGGGCAGTAACCACTGAAGTGATGGGTTCAATCTGCGGCAAGGGAGATTTACGTTAGCTATGAGAAAAACTTTCAAACACTGAAGGTGGTTAAGCTTTGGAACAGGCTTCCAAGGGAGGTCTCTGGAATCCCCAGCACTGGAGGTTTTCAAGAAAAGGTTGGATCAACACCCATCACGGATGATCTAGGTGTAAATGTTCCTGACTCAGAGGATAGGGCTGGCCTAAATGATCTCTAGAAGGCCCTTTCAGCCCCACATCTTTATGATACATGGTTGCCCCATGCTATGGAGAAAGCCATTCCCATCTTCAGCTCTAGTCATAGCACAGATTCCAGTAGCCAGAGAGATGCACACACCAGGCCAGCATACCACCACCTGCAGGTGACTGGGAGCTGCCTGACAGTGCTGGCTGAGTCTCCCAAGAGAGGACACCGCCATACTCCCCCCACCCAGCACTGGGATACATGCACAGCTACACTTCATAATAGGCCCAAAAGGAGGAATGTCTATGTCTGCCAGGTCACTCTCACTGCCAGCTCTGACAAATGTGTCTGATGGTAAGAATTCCCTCTTGACTTAAGTTGGGCTTTGAGATAGAAAAAGACAAATGCAAGTTATTTGGCCACCTTTGGGGGGTAAAAGAGAGAGGAGCTCACCATCTTTTTTCTTTAAAGATGAATAGTGAATTACAAGGGCCTTCAGCCAGGGTCACACACTGGAGACTTCATGCTGCCAGTAGACAATGTCCTTAGGATGTCTGTGAATTCCAGAGAAGTTTTCTAACAGAAGTAATACTATTCCCAACATGGGGTGATTCAACATTACCCGTCATTCAGGACATATACGGATGCATTGACTGCCAACTAAGTATCAGTGGTCACCTCTGTGTGAGTGACTAAGATGTGGTTATATTTGTTTTGTGTCAACAGAACACCAGCCAGTAACATGTATATAGGACAACCCTGCTGTAAAGCAGCTCAGGCTGCTACACAATATCTCTGAGACACTCACAGAAGCATGTAAGTGCCCATTTAAACCATCTCAAACACCCCATTACTCCTCCACCTCTTTCCCTTCTCACAGCCAACCCACTGCAATCCTATGCCAGACACATTCAAATTCAAAACAAGGCACACATTTTTAACAGTGAGGCATCAACCACTGCAACAAACAACTGAGAGAAGTGGTGGACTCCGTATCTCATGAGATCTTCAAGTCCAGACAGGATGCTCTTCTGGAAGGTACTTTAGTCACTGGGTTCTATACAGGGATAAGTGGGTGAAGTTCTCTGGCCTGTGATAAACAGGCCGTTATGATCCTTTCTATTAATGCTGCCCACCTGAATCCACCCTTTATTGCATTACTCCTCCCCAGCACTAGTAGTGGTGGATGTTTGGTGCAGGAGTGGGTTGTGTTGGGAGAGGGTAGCTTGGAAGAGGTCTGGACAGCAGTTAGGACAGCATTAGAAGTCTGTCCCCCTTTGTGAGGCAGAGTATGGTTACAGTATGTGATGTACAGTAGTTGTGTTAATAATGAGTGCCTAAACGGACGGCAGAAGAAACATTCTGTTTCTTAGGTGGCTTACTTACATGTCCTTGGTTTTGTGGGTTTGCAATAGGTACGTTGTACAGTCCTAACTGTCACAATCAAATCTGTGTTTTAGTTTCCCAGAGGTTTTTTTTTTAAATCGCTTAAGTTAGCTGCATTTCTTTCCCCTGTTGGAGGGCTGCCCTTCAGCAAATGTACATAGACCTTCCTCTGCTGTGGGGGGGGAAAAAAAAATGACAGATGTAGTGGCTGATGGAAAACATTCAGAGGGCTAGCGCTCCGTCTACTTTAGGTTCACATTTCACAAGCTTCTGGTCACAATCAACAATTGGTATTGTCCCAAATCCCTTTAAGAACCCATTGCACCAGACTGCCTCAAGAGCAACCTCAGCCATGTTGTGTGTAGACTATGGTTTTTTTAAAAGAAATATCAACAAAGAAAGATGAGACCATCAAGAACAAATTTCAGTCAGGGCCCACTTTAAAGACTTTCTTTTAGAAGTACTTGAAAACAAAAACTGTACAATTCAAAAGGGCATAAAATGAACAATGTGGCGTTTTAAACCAAAAGGTTGTGCTAGAAGAAAAACTAGAATCAATGCACCATTTTAAGCCTGCTTTGGTACTCTAACTATGGAGTTACTACTAAGTGTTTAAATGTTGGTACTTTAAAAACAGCCAATTTCCCAAATAAAAAAAGTGAGACAAATTGATTGGAAAGGAAAGTTTAATCAGAAATTTGTGCAAGAACACTTTGTGAGATGCCTAAAAATCCACAACTCCTCAGTTGCAAAAAATGAGGCTTCCAAAAAAAGCTGTAAGAGTTACAGAGAACTTGGATGATAAATAACTTCTAATTTTTAAGGGCTGGGGGAATTAATAAAGCTATTCATCTCTATTTATCCCAGTATAGGAGCTGAGTAAGTAGACAATAGAAAAATAATTCATATCACGAGACACTTTATCTAAAGACACACCGATCAGCTAAGATTAGAAATTCCACTTCCCAAGAACAGAAACTAAAATGGCTGGGTATTGTTAACTGCCCTGGCAGGTGTGTCTCATAATTTGTATATGGATAAAATCTTTCATCCTCCCAACCTAGCTAAAAGAACTCCAAAACTGTTTCTAAACACTCTGCTTTGCTATTCAAAGTGGCCCACTATGAGTGGACCAAGAGACAGAGAGGGTGGGTGGAAGAAGGGAAACAGGTGTTAAATCACACTGAAATAACTTGTGAGATTGGAGGTCAAAAACACACTATCCATCTGTTAACACAAGAAATGCAAATCATGTTTCCACCCCAAGTGACAAACTATACATTTCTTTGCCTTATAAACTGAATACACCATCTTTTCTCCCATAATATCCTTCACCCCAAATTCAAAACTGCACTGCCCTGACAAATTCTCTCTAAGTGGATGTTTATTGTTTTATTTTAAGCCCTAGATAACAAGAAAAGCTCCTATACAGTCAAAGAATGTACGATATACAAATGATGGTTGCATTTTAGAAGAGACAGACATGGTATTGCACACAAAGAAGGCTGAAAGATAATCACCATGCCAGGATATCATGCTGATTTATTATAAGACATTGCTTAATTCCAGTTAATAATGTGAGCTAATACTGAAATATAAGCCTTAATACAAATCAAATACAAAAAAGCGCTGATCATAAAAAAAAGGAGAAATTTGTTACACACTGATGCCATCTTTTGGATGCCAACGGAAGCAGCAGAGAAACAGTGAGCTAAAATCTGAACGTGGAGATGGCAAACAGCCAACTGATATCAGCAGGTCCCTCCAAAGAGCTTGGGAGTCAGGATGCACAACTCCGAGGTCAACATGTGGGACCCCAGAACTCAGTGAATCCCCAGAAGTGGCCTCTCCCCTTGTCCAACAACCCAGCATTGATCAAATTCACAGAACTGGGATGCCTGGACCAGCCAAATGCAAAGGACTCTACCTCCATCCGAGGATTAACAGGCTCAAAGAACAAACGAGGGACCCATTCATCTGTAGTTCTCCATCTTCCAGCGTCTTAGAAAGTGGGATTTTCTCCCACAAAAGCTCATGCAATAAATAAATGTGTTAGTCCTTAAGTGCCACAAGAATCCTTGTTCGAACTAGACTGACACAGCTATCCCTTTGGAACTTATCATGCAAGGTTTACAGAAGTGGTGAGATTTCACTTTAAAGGCTGTATTTCCACTTTCATTCTTTAATATATGTAGCTGAGGACTATCTTGCTGACTGCACAATCTTCAGTGAGATCTCACTTAACCACATTTTAGATTTTAACTAGTGCTATATGCACTCCCTCCTTTTCAAATCCAAGCAAACTGGCCTAAAAGAGACCTGAACCATAACTGTAAGCAATTCCTTTTTCTAGTCTTAATTTGTTCCTTTTTGACCACTGCATTCAAAGATCCAAACCCAGACAAAGTGCCTTGTATACAAGTACACCCTTGCTCCTTGAATAAATACTGGAAGTGGGACACGTGTATTTGATACTAGAGAAATTATGATGGATTATTATGTGATACGTGTATTCAATACTAAGGAAGTGATTATTATAATTATACTAAAAAAATCTTGGTGATTTGCACTGTCCCTTGGTATAATTCCTGAGCCCCTTACACATCTGTGAAAATTACTCGCAAAACTCAATTGATGTGATCAGTACACAGCTAGAATGCTGGTTTTGTCTACACTGGATCAGTGAACAGTTGATGAAATGCTGATGTGGTTCTGGATGAATTGATAAATTGTTGATTGGGTAAAAATAACCCCGGACTCTGATTTGAGAAATACTGTTCTAATTAAAAGTTAACCTGAAAAGAATCTAATATTAGAAGCTAGTAAAGTAATGCTCCCTGGACCCATATTAGGCTTATTCTAATAACACCATCCAGTTGACAAATCAAATTAGATTTCAGCTTTAAAATCTAACAGGCATCTTGGCAAATTTATAAATTTGACATGCCTCACCCCACCCCCCCACCCCTTCACAAAGCGCCATCAAAAATGGAATGTATAGGCAATTGATGGCAGGGCCCCCACATGGGAGATAGAGGAAGGGTACACTTTACTAAGGCTCAGAGGCCCAGCCCAGGCTGAGGGATTGTGGATATGTGTGGGGAAAAGCCCATATTACAAGTTTATACTGGGCCTCAAAAAATTATGCTTGGGCCCTGGCTGATGGTAGTGAATGTAAGTTAAGAAGTGCAGACAGCCAATAAAGGAAGCTAGAAAAAAGAATTTGGCCACTAAGGTCTCACACACAAAACAAACAAACAAACAAACAAACAAACATCGTATCACTGACATGGGTTCATTTCTAATTATAGATAGTAAGTTGTCAGCAATAAAGCAAGGAAGGCAGAAGTGCTCAGTACAGCTGGGTGATGTATCACAATGAGAAGGTATTTTACGTTCCAACATAAAGAGGATTATAACCAGCATCTATTGAATTTAGATTATTCAAAATAAGCAATCATAGAAAACTTGCACATGTGAGTTTTAAAAGTTTACCAAGGAGCTCTATGGATCTAGGTCATTTTTAATAAATCTTCAAGAACTGGGATTAGCTCCTGGGACAGGGAGAGATCCAATCCCAGTGACAAATGGGATAAGACAAGCATTTATTGATCTGACATCCAACCAAAGTAAAAACAACGAAGTGGGTGAAACGGGACTATCAAGGAACGGAAGTTTAACCTACACCAAATCAATAGGATTCTATGGAAAAAGAGCATTTCAAATGAACTTAGTCTTTGAAGAGATCATAATTTTGGCTTATTAAGTTAATGAAATATACTCTGATTTAGCACAAAGATTGATCAAAAACTAGCACTACATAAAATCAATATAATATATTAAAGAGATTGTCAATGTGTTTCAAGGGAAGTCTTGCCAGGATCTGTTTTAGCCAATCAAACATTCGCAAAAAAAAAAAAAAAAAATTGACAGTTTCTAGGTGACTGATAAATAATAAGGACTGGTCACATACACAGCACAATCTGGACTACACGGTAAAATATGTACAGAAACATGTACATTTTATTACAGCTAAATGCAGAGCTGTAAATACAGGAGCACAGAACGAAGTTCACACTTGCCCTTTGAGGGGCTGCATGCTGGAAAACAGTGACTCTGAAAAGGATTTGGGTCACGGTGGAAGCCAACCAAACATGAGCTTCTAGCATGAGGCTGCACTAAGACAGCTACTGTGAATCTTGGTGCATAGACAGGGGACATCTGAGAAAGAGCAGGGAGGCAGTATTACCTCTGCTTACAGCGTTAGTGAGACTGTTACTGGACACTGTGTTGGAAAGGGTTCAGAGAAGAGCCACAAGAATGACTCAAAGAAAACCAGCTCTATGGTGACACTAGAGAAGTTCAGTCTAGTTTACCCAAGAGATGATTTAGACATGACTTTCTCACAGGAAGATTAACGGCTCGTGCTCTCTCTCTGCCACATGGACCTGGAAATAATAGCCAGACGTCCAAGAAAAAGATCAAGATTTTAGAATAGATCCTAATGGCCTCTCCTGATCTTAAAAATCTACAAATCCACTTGCAAAAAACACACCACAACAGTCCACTCATCTTCCAGCAAAGATTTCCTAGAGTTTATTTTGGAATGGTTGTAGATGAAGTGAAAAGTCCTCTAAGGAGGGGTGCAGGACGATTAGGAGAGGTTAGAGAATACAACGAGGGTCTGCAAGGAGTCCTGAACTATTTAAAGCTTTGCAGCTGGCCTCTGATGAGTCTTAGTGCACATGAAGAGTCAGACCTGCACTCTGCCTTATTATCTGTTAAGGGTCAGAGCCACCAAACCCCTTTCCTCCCTCCCCACTCCCCCAGACTGCTATTTGCTGTGAGCCCGGTAGCATGACAACTCATGGGGTTTATTTTAAACAAGAAGATCTCTTCCGAAAGGAAGATTAAGTCAGTCTGTACTGAAGTAGATATAAGCAGCTGTGTATTTAAAAGGCTTCCACTCCCAAGATCCTGCTAACACATCTACCCAATGCACCCTGAGGCCGACGAGGACAGGAGCAGCAGGATCTCCTGGCCATTTTACTCACCAACTTGTGAACCCACAGCCATCAAACCCATTAGGTGAGAAATGCCCTTCTGAGTTACAAGGCTCAGCAAAATCTGCTTCCAAGTGCTGCCGTGGAGCAGCCTGTACTCACGTGATGAAGTCCAGGAAACTCGCCAACGGCTCGTATGCATGGTTCCTCATGTGACGAAATTCCACCACCATCTTTTCCTTCAGTTTGTCATCTATGACAGACACAGTAAGTGGGGAGGCCTCATTGGCCAGAAAGTTCCCATAATCTGTGCTCTGGAGATGCAGCTTCAAATCTAAAAAGCAGAAAGCACTAATCAGGATATTACAGTAGTGCAGGTTGGGGTCTTTGTTTTTAAATCAGTGGTCAGCAAAGGTTGCTGACCCCCAATGCAGCCCTTCTTCCCTGACCCCTAGCTGGTGCCAGCAGCCCCTCTACTGAAAAAAGGTGATGGCTGTCTGAAAATTCATCGGCAGCCACAGCTGGAGGGGGGCAATGGAGCACTTCCCAGCCATGACAAAGAAAAACAGCTCCTCTTGGGTGTCCCCAGACACACGGCAGAAAGAATCTGCACAGAGTGGCTCCTTTTGATGGCAGCATGCTGTGGGGAAGAGCCACTCCAGGGAGCTTCTTTTCGTGGCATATGGGGGTATGGACGCAGCAGGGATCCACTACATCCCAGCGACACCCAAAAGAAGCTGCCTAGAGTGGCTTTTGGTGGCAGAAGTGGCATTTTCTGTGGTGCCAGGGTGTCGTGTGCCATTCTGAACGGGTTCACGTTCCACTGTTGGCACACGTGCTGGGGGTTGCCTAGTCCTGTTTTAAACTATTATGGAAAGGAAGAGGTCCAGCAAATACTGTGCTTTGATCTGAGCATTCCCCCATTACACTGGCACACAGTGACACCTGCTGTTCAGGGCGGTACCTCTGCTCTTCTATTGCCCAATTCAGCTTATTGTAGTTCCTACTAAAGGGGTTGGCAACCCCTGGCACGCATGCCAAACTTGGCACGCAGCACCACTCAGGCTCCCCCTACTGGCCCCGCACCCCAGCGCAGCCTGGGGCCACCAGGGCCGTGTGCCATGGCTCCAGGCCCCTGCCGGCCGTGCTTCCCCGCTGGGGAGCAAGGCCTGCAGGGAAATGATGCAGCAGCACTTGGGGCTCCTGGCGCCTACTGGGCTCCACCCCCACACTGGGGAGCATAGCCAGCAGGAGACAGAAACCCTGCCATGGGAGCAAGGCCAGCAGAGAGGAGTTGTCCCTGGCTCCACTCCCAGCATCTGTTGAGGGCATGGGGGCCGGCAAAGGTTGCGGACCCCAGTCCTACCAAGTGTAAGTCCAAGTGCAGGAGGCAGCCAACCATTTATCTCAGTCCCAACCTCGTTTCCCTCAAGCAATGCCCTCCCCTGTACCCTAGAAATAAATCCAGGTGTCTCAGATGCATCCATCTTCTCTCACTTTAACCCTTTAAATTTGCACTGCTATGTTTATAGGTCTGTGTGCCGATGATCTCCTCAAGTTGGAAGCCTAGGTATGTATCTACAAGCACATCCAACATGTAAAACCCAAGCACTTTATTCTACCCAGCCATGCTCTGGTCTCCGGCTTCACTGCAGGAACCCTTCTCAATGGGTTTTTAATAGGGAGAAGGAAGCCAAGATTTTATGTGGCTAAGACACAGTTCTAATGAAAAGGCTACATTTGTAAAGAGACAGGCGTGTGTTTGCTCCGTGCATGGCGCAGATCAAGACACCAGTTTCACAAACCAGAGGAACCGAACCCAACCCACCTCCTCCCCACACCAAGTTTCAGAATCTGCTGATGTGGCAGCAAAGCCAATTTGGTTTTACAGGCAAGTACTGGTCATCAACTAGATTTGAGTAATACTTTAACATTGTGTGTGTACTTTATCAAGGTTCAGAGATGGGACTGGTGAAGAGGAGAAACAGAATGTGTTTCCTTGGAGAGGGAATGCCTAGTACAGTGGTCGGCAAACTTTTTAGTCAACTGAGCCAAATATCAACAAAACAGCGATTGAAATTTCTTTTGAGTGCCAAATTTTTTAAACTTAAAATATATAGGAAGGTACATTGTTATTAACTTTATAAGGGTATTCCTAACCATCTCAACATACCTTTCCCAATTCTTGACACTACATCTTCTTTCAAGAAGAAGAAGAAGGCTGGCTGGCTGGCTGGCTCCGGAAAGCCGGGACCCATCCCAGCCCCGGACGATTAGCGCGGCCCCGCGAACGAGGCACACGGCCAGCTGCAGCCACCCCCCTGCCCCAGCAGCGTGCAGTGGGGGCAGGGACGGCCAGCCCCGAGGCTGGCTCTGCCGCGGCTTCCCGGGGCCCTCCACCCCTCTACAGACGGCGGCGGCAGCGGCGCCCCCCCCCCCCAACCACTCTCCTCGCGCCCCCCCCCACTCTCCTCGTCCCCCACCCCACCACTCTCCTCGTCCCCCAACCACTCTCCAGGCCTCCCTCCAGCCCCCTTACCCGGCCGGAGGCTCGCAGCTGCGGGGACGGCGGGCAGAGCTGCTTCTCTGCCAGGCCGCTCCCACCCTGAGCACGCTCTGTCTGAGCATGCTCAGGGCGGGAGATTTCAATCTCCCGGGCCCAGCCGCAGCAGCAGTCTGTTCTTAAAGGGACCAAGGCTCGCACCAAGAAGAGCCAAATTCAAGGGGTTAAAGAGCCGCTTGTGGCTCGCGAGCCGCAGTTTGCCGACCACTGGCCTAGTACAAGAAATCTGAGAAAACATGAATGATAAAGCAGCTGGACAAGTTGACTCCCCAGCTTCAGACACCGATTCTGTTCCTCGACTCCCCTCCAATGCCAACTGACCCACCACAAGCTGCATTGCTGACAATCAGACAACCCTGACCTGCCAAACTCTCCCCTTTGTCAAGATAAACACTTTTGGCTCAAGCAAGATTTTTGATGCATCTGCAGGGGCTGTGACCGAATCCAAGAATTTTAGAAGTCATTAGGAATAATTCATTTCTCAAAGCGTTACTAGCAGCACTAGTACATCATGTTCTTCCGCTTTAGCTTCATCTTGTCAGAGCATTAGTGAAGTAAGCACAATCTCCTAGGGATTCAAGGGGCTCGAGAGGAAAAGGGATAGGCAGGGAAGTGAATACGCTATCCAAAAACCTTTGCCTCATTTCGAGGAATCAGAAGTGTTTGAGCCACTTTTGCTCTCTCACTGAATTCAGGTTGACAACAAGAAAAGGGTGGTTACCAAGACTGGGTGCATACCCATCACCACTGGACAGATTCAGAAATGAGCAAGATACGTCTACGGGACTGATTTGTCCAAACGGTGCCCTTAATCTGAATGCAGTTACAGCCAACTACATGTGCAATATGGACAGTGTAATCGGCACATGCAGTTATAAAACATTCAGAGTCAAGGCACCACTATACAGCATTCAGTGGCTTAAACATCAAGTGTATTAAAAAAAGTTGGAGCTCAAAGCAATTTTTAAAAGGAGAATCCTAATCCACTGAGGACATTTCCAGTGCAGGCCTGGCAGGGATCTATTCTTGTCCAAACACTATTCCACATCCTTGGTAAAGACATTAAAGAAAATACAAAGTCTTTGCTAATAAACTTTTCAGATCATAAATAAGGACAGGTCAGTTTTAGAGAGCAATCTGGGTGGCCTGGTAAAATGAATCCATATGAATAGAGCAAAATGCAAAAATACTGGAAAGGGGACTACATCCAGGAAAGCATGGTCCAAACCATGCCTATGAGACATTCACTCACCTCTGACATGTGGAGCCTGGATATTTTCCTTCATCAGTTCCTGGCTCCCAACCCTTCCCTCTCCCCACAGTGTGTCCTCAATTGCTCAGCCACATTTCCTCCTTAGCCTATCATGCTTTCCCCCCATTTCCCCTCTCTTCAGTTTCCTTCAACAAGTTCTTCTCACCCCACCCCCCAACTTCAATACCAACTAGTGCCCTAGATAGAACTCACAGCCTAGCCTGCCAGTACCCTGATAAGCCTCAACCTTTGCCTGTGTTTTCTGTGTGCCAGAGCTTCAGGACAGGAAAGATGCTGCCCTGGGTCTCTGGGAAGTGCCTAGCACACTGCAGCATTCCTGTGCTAGGAACAGTTATTCTAGTAAACTAAGGACACACTGACTCTCCCTTTGATAACACTTCAAACATAAGCTACTTGTCTTCACTTTCAAGGCTCTTCACAGCCTTTCCGCACCCGACCTAGCACCTCTCATTCACTGCAGACTCATCAATTCCCATCTCGCACCACCATGACACCAGCTTCCACTGCCCACTCTTGTTTTCAAACAAGCATATTCTTGCCTTCTCCCATGCTGCCCCTTGTGCTGGCAGAAGCGTCTCAAATACCCCCCAAAATTCCATCTCTACCCTCCTTCCCATCCCTCCTTAAGGCTCCTTTGCTGCGAGGCCTACAAAAACATTAACAAGGTGCTGTTGGGTGGACACCACTGCTTGCCACACTTGACAGTTTCATTTTCTTTGTATCCCCCTTCCCCCCCACACTCCACATCTGTCTGTACCCATCTGTCATCTGTTCCAGCCTTTTAGGGCAGGGACCATCTTTCTGTTTCAGGTCTATACTGCTCCAAGCACAGCACAGTCCTGGTCCGTGACCAGGGCTCCTAGGCAACCTGTGTGATACAAACGAACAAGAACCCTTTCAGGCATTACTGTGCCCAAGGTAAAGTGGGCCCTGTCGAGATCATCATTCCGGGGTACAAAATATATCGGAAGGACAGAACAGGTCGTACGGGAGGAGGAGTGGCACTATACGTGAAAGAAAATGTAGATTCAAATGAAGTAAAAATCATAAGCGAATCCACTTGTTCCATAGAATCGCTATGGATAGAAATCTCATGCTTCCATGACAATATAACATTAGGGATCTACTATCGGCCACCTGACCAGGATAGTAAGAGCGATGATGAAATGCTAAGGGAAATTAGGGAGGTTATCAAATTTAAAAACCCAATAATAGTGGGGGATTTCAACTATCCCCATATTGACTGGGAACATTTCACTTCAGGACATATTGCAGAGATAAAATTTCTCGATACTTTGAATGACTGCTTCATGGAGCAGCTGGTATGGGAACCCACAAGGGGAGAGGCAACTCTAGATTTAATCCTGAGTGGAGCGCAGGAGCTGGTCCGAGAGGTAACTGTAGCAGGACCGCTTGGAACTAGTGACCATAATACAATAGCATTCACCATCCCTGTGGGGGGAAGAACACCTCAACAGCCCAACACTGTGGCATTTAATTTCAAAAGGGGGAACTATACAAAAATGAGGGGGATAGTTAAACAAAAGCTAAAAGGTAGAGTGACTAAAGTGAAATCTCTGAAAACTGCATGGGCGCTTTTTAAAGACACCATAATAGAGGCCCAACTTCACTGTATACCCCAAATTAAGAAACACTGTAAAAAAACCAAAAAAGAGCCACCATGGCTCACCAACCATGTAAAAGAAGCACTGAGAGGTAAAAAGACTTCCTTTAAAAAGTGGAAGTCAAATCCTAGTGAGGCAAACAGAAAGGTGCACAAACAGTGCCAGCTTAAGTGCAAGAGTGTAATAAGAAGAGCCAAAGAGGAGTTTGAAGAACGGCTAGCCAAAAACTCCAAAGGTAATAACAAATTGTTTTTTAAGTATATCAGAAGCAGGAAGCCTGCCAAACAACCAGTCGGGCCCCTTGATGATGATAATACAAAAGGAGCGCTTAAAGATGATAGAGTCATTGCAGAGAAACTAAATGGATTCTTTGCTTCGGTTTTTAAGGCTGAAGATGTTAGTGAGATTCCCAAACCTGAGCCGGCTTTTGTAGGTGACAGATCTGAGGAACTGTCACAGATTGAAGTGTCACTAGAGGAAGTTTTGGAATTAATTGATAAACTCAACATTAACAAGTCACCGGGACCAGATGGCATTCACCCAAGAGTTCTGAAAGAACTCAAATGTGAAGTCGCGGAACTGTTAACTAAGATTTGTAACCTGTCCCTTAAAATGGCT
Organism: Pelusios castaneus; assembly: GCA_007922175.1. Classification (NCBI taxonomy): domain Eukaryota; kingdom Metazoa; phylum Chordata; order Testudines; family Pelomedusidae; genus Pelusios; species Pelusios castaneus. The sequence continues at coordinate 1,917,991 of ML686049.1, forward strand.
TCGGTACCCAAAGACTGGAAGTCGGCTAATGTAACGCCAATATTTAAAAAGGGCCCTAGAGGGGATCCCAGCAATTACAGACCGGTAAGTCTAACGTCGGTACCGGGCAAATTAGTTGAAACAATAGTTAAGAATAAAATTGTCAGTCACATAGAAAACCATAAACTGTTGAGCAATAGCCAACATGGTTTCTGTAAGGGGAAATCGTGTCTTACTAATCTATTAGAGTTCTTTGAAGGGGTTAACAAACATGTGGACAGGGGGGATCCAGTGGACATAGTGTACTTAGATTTCCAGAAAGCATTTGACAAGGTCCCTCACCAAAGGCTGTTACGTAAGTTAAGTTGTCATGGGATAAAAGGGAAGGTCCTTTCATGGATTGAGAACTGGTTAAAAGACAGGGAACAAAGGGTAGGAGTAAATGGTAAATTCTCAGATTGGAAAAGGGTAGCTAGTGGTGTTCCCCAAGGGTCGGTCCTAGGACCAGTCCTATTCAATTTATTCATAAATGATCTGGGAAAGGGGTAAACAGTGAGGTAGCTAAGTTTGCAGACGATACTAAACTACTCAAGATAGTCAAGACCAAAGCAGATTGTGAAGAACTTCAAAAAGATCTCACAAAACTAAGTGATTGGGCATCCAAATGGCAAATGAAATTTAATGTGGATAAGTGTAAAGTAATGCACATTGGAAAAAATAACCCCAACTATACCTATAATATGACGGGGGCTAATTTGGCTACAACGAGTCAAGAAAAAGATCTTGGAGTCATTGTGGATAGTTCTCTGAAGATGTCCGTACAGTGTGCGGAGGCGGTCAAAAAAGCAAACAGGATGTTAGGGATCATTAAAAAGGGGATAGAAAATAAGACTGCAAATGTATTATTGCCCTTATATAAATCCATGGTACGCCCACATCTCGAATACTGTGTACAGATGTGGTCTCCTCATCTCAAAAAAGATATTCTAGCACTAGAAAAGGTTCAGAAAAGGGCAACTAAAATGATTAGGGGTTTGGAGAGTGCCTCGTATGAGGAACGATTGAAAAGGCTGGGCCTCTTCAGCTTGGAAAAGAGGAGACTGAGGGGGGACATGATAGAAGTATATAAAATTATGACTGATGTGGAAAAAGTGGACAAGGAAAAGTTGTTTAAATACTCCCATAATACAAGAACCAGGGGTCACCAAATGAAACTGATAGGTAGCAGGTTCAAAACAAATAAAAGGAAGTTCTTCTTCACACAACGCACAGTCAACTTGTGGAACTCCTTACCTGAGGAGGTTGTGAAGGCTGGGACTATAACAATATTTAAAAGGGAACTGGATAAGTTCATGGTGGCTAAGTCCATAAATGGCTATTAGCCAGAAAGGGGTTAAGAATGGTGTCCCTAGCCTCTGTTTATCAGAGGATGGAGATGGATGGCAGGAGAGTGATCACTTGATCATTGCCTGTTAGGTTCACTCCCTCTGGGGCACCTGGGCACTGGCCACTGTCGGTAGACAGATACTGGGCTAGATGGACCTCTGGTCTGACCCAGTACGGCCTTTCTTATGTTCTTATGAGATGTGTGGAAGTTCAGGCTCCCAAAGCGTGTCAGCTTTTGTGATTGGCTTGTTCCAAGTTAAATCACAAATCCAAAGAGCAACTTGAGTTCTGCAGCAGTCTGGGAGGGCCAGCCCACAACCTGTTTGCATCATGGCCTAGCAACAGAGCTGCGCAGGTAGTGACAGCCACCACTGAGATTTGGGGGGCAACGAATGGCACAGGAGGGAGCTACACAATAAATATGGGGCTCTCCTCTGCTATGACTGCAGGTCTCAAGACAGAAATGGATGGACAGGCTGTTGTCCGAGATCTAGAAATCACAAGAATTGCTTCCAACTGTGAACAGATGCCTCTTACTGCCAGGTTTACACAGGCTCAGAACCAGGCTTAATTCTGCTTTCTTTGTAGAACCCTTCTTTTGAGGTGGGAGAGGAAATGGTCATCAGATCCAAAAAGCATCAAATGCCATCCTAAAGCACTGCCCGCATGGCTCAGCTGACTGGACATGAGGAAAGGGCATAAAAGGATACAACCTGTGAGGCAGCCACACTGCACCACATTCAGTACACATTGGTGCTGGAAGGTTCGACCCAGACTCAGCAGTAAGGTTTAAGCCTTTTCAACCAAAGACAGGATCTGACCGGCCTGCTGTGATTATCTACTGGAAGAAGGAATTTCTCTAGCCCAGGAATGCTCAGACAGAGGCTCCCGAGCCATACGTGGCTCTTTAATGCATCTCCTGGGGCTCTCGCCGACCATGATATTAAAACCCAGTTTGATTTAATTATTAACTAATCAGGGTGTTACTGGCCAAGTGTAGCTGATAGACTAATACTTGTTCAGTCATTTTGCTGTGAGAATTTGAGAGAGACAGTAAATGAAACAGTGAATTCACACAACTGTGGGGCAACGCTGATCACTAATTTGGCTCCTGAACAACTGAGGAAGGAGTATCGCTGCTCTTGTCCCTCTGAAGCCACCTCTCACATGGCAAAGCACTTTCATACTTCCATTTACACCAGGGAAGCAGCTATTCTGATTCCCCACAATCCAAGCAGCTACTTTCCTCAAGACTGTTTTATTGGCAATGATGCAGAGGTGGGAACGGAGCCAGGGCTCTCCATTTCTGGTGCCCTCTGGCAGGAAACCAGTCTGAAAATGTAGAAGGTGACTATCCAAGTTATGAAAGGGCAGCTGGACCAACTCTGAAACTAGCTTGCCCCAAGACAGACCAGAACCATTTCACACCTCTGATCAACCCAACAACATGCTATCTATGGATGGAAGGAGGGTTTTGGGGCACACCACATTGAGGGGGCCACAAAAACAGAACAACCCTCAATAGAGCTGCATGAACTCCTGAACTGCAGGGACAGAGAAGCAAAGTGGATGAATAAAAGAGAAGTTTACCTCTCCCACTCGCCCTTAGTGTAGAGAGCACTCAGGCTGCCTTTCCACAGGATGCTAGAGACCCTAGTGACAGGAAAAAAATCAGTCACCAGGATCCAGGCTCTCTAGACAATCACAGGATTGAGCACTCCAGTAAAAATGAAGCACTGAGAGGACCACAAAGCAGCAGGACATCCTCCAGGCAGAAGCCTTCCGGGACCCCTACTTCTCACAAGTGACTCACTTCATTCTTTTGTTAGAACTTGAATGCATGAGATTCATTCACTGCACAGTCAGGCCTTCATATTTGTACAGTCACTTGGTAGAGACACAAGGTGGGTGAGAAAATAGCTATTATTGGACCAACTTTTGTTGGCGAAAGAGACAAGCATCTGAGCTTGCACACAGATGTTCTGAAAGTCACTGGCTAGTTCATTTACCCTGCTGCCAGACCAGGGCCCAGAACACCTGACTGCCTTTCACAACCATCCTGAGCCCAGAAAGCCTACCCTGCAATTTTCAGGCCCACAGCCTTAGACCCACAAGCCCATGTCAATTGCTTTAACAGTCCGAGTAAATTAGCTAGTTATTTACTATTGCCAAGCCATCCTGTCAAGTGGAGGTACTGGACACCTCTCACTTGACCAAACTGTTGGACATGGGTGTGAGTATATTAACCTGCGGTATCTAATATAAATCTTAGTGTAGTTTAAATCATAAACCACAGAATGTTTCCTGTGTGTATCAGAAAAGAAGTTGCGTTATTTGGTTATTTATTTGTTCACCTACATTTCTCTCCATTTTCATTCTGCTTCTCATTTATGCTTATTGCAATAAAAGGTTTTTATTAATAAATACTTTTAAAGATCTGTGTAAATAATTCCTGTGGGGCATCCCATGAGTCCCTATTTAAAATTATCTGTGGTCGGATTTGGGCAAGAACCCAAATTCCCTGGTAAGATCTATTGGCAACCAAATTCAAATTCCAAAATAATGAAAAACCAGGCCACACCCTCACCCTACAATGGATCAAAGGAACTTTTGTTCCCTGGAAGCTCAGAGGTGCTGACAGAGCAAAGCCAGTTGATATTTTCCTTTCAAAGAAGGGGAAGTGAGTAGTAGTGGGGAAGGACACAGATGGCTCCTTTCTCCGTATGAATACACCTTTTGCCAGGTTCCGTGATCTTCAAATGTCTCACCAATACCTGCACTCCCTCCCTACGGGCAGGAGGAAGGACTGGGGTCCTGGATCCACAGAGACAAATGGATGATGCAGGGGTAGTGAAGGGCTAACATGCAGCTAGTTCATCTTTGAGTGGTTCCCTCATTGCCCATGAGCTACAGGTAATGGAGATGGTGAAGTGAGCTACTGAATATGGGCGGGGGAGGAGATGCAGTCCAGAGACTTTTTTAAAAAGTGAAGCAATTAATGGCCCAAAAAGCTTCATCAATGCAGGGGTAAGGTTGCTTGGTGGTGCCTTGCATCCTTCCAGAACGCTGACTTGAGCTACACACAAATCTCTGAAAACTAGCAAACAAAGAGTTAAGGCAACGCCAGCCACCCACCCCAGTAATTGCGTCCCTTGAGCCACCAGCTCCACACAGGCTAGTCCTCTGCCTTCACAGAGCCCACAGAATCCTCCGGGGACCGAGCACGTGAGGCTGAAGGAGAGAGCAATTCCTCTCTGCTACCTCAAAACTCAGGTTTAGGTCAGGTGTTGCAAGCAGAGGCTACACTCGGTCTCCATTGAAACACTGAGCTTACTTCACACAAACCTCTCCAGATTTGCCAAGACTTATCACCCCTTTTTTCTGAGTGTGTCTGGATTACGCTGGAGCTACCACCTTCACCGAGCCCTGGGTCCACCGCCCTGTGTGCTGCTGACAATTCATCCCCAAGGCAAGACAAGCCCACTGCACACCTCACAACCTAGAGCACACATGTCAAACACAAGGCCTGCGGGCCGAATCCGGCCCGCCTGGCCGTTTTATGTGGCCCGCGGTGACTGTGCCACATCCAAGCGCCTGACCGCGCTGCCTCAGTACCCATTTGCAGGCAGAAGGACCCAGTCCCAGTGTAAAAGCTAGGTTGGAGCAGGGCGCTCCACACAAGTGCCTGACCGCGCCACAGGCAGAAGGACGCAGTCCAAAACAGTGAGCTAAGTTGCTTCTCACATCCTTGCTTCTGCACACCCCTTCCCTGCCGAGACCCAGCACTAGGCACGACCGTGCCAGAGTCCCAATCCTGCACCTGCTGCCAGTAGCAACTACACAGGTATGGAGTCTCAGTGGGATCCTACAGTAGCAATGTCTCCAGACTCAGACACACAGGCCTCCACCTCAGCACAGTCAGTGGCTCCATTCCCCTCACATAGACAGGCCAGGATAGGACAGGTACACCTACCTCAGAAAAAGCTGCTAAGAACAAGAAAGCAATCACTCCCAAAATGTCCAAGAAGAGAAAAGTTGATGTAGAAGGGAGACAATTTAATGAAAGATGGGAAAGCGAATACATGTTCATGCTTCGCAAAGACAAACCGGTGTGTATTTTGTGTTATGAGGCAGTGTCAGTGATGAGTACAATATACGTCGGCATTTTGACACCAAACATGGAGCCAAGTATGCTAAATATACCCTTCAAGAAAGACATAAAATTGTCCAAGAATTAAAAGGCAGACTGCAATCGCAGCAGAAAATGTTTACTAAAGCTACAGCCAAAAATAATGCAGCAGTGAAAGCTAGCTTTATTGTGGCTGAAGAAATCGCCCGAGCTTCCAGGTGTTTTTCAGAGGGTGCCTTTTTGAAGCAATGCATGCTAAAAGTGTGTGAGCAGGTGTGCCCCGACCAGATACAGACTTTTCAAAACGGCAGTTTGTCAAGAAATACCATTGCAGACCGAGTTCGGGATCTTGCAGGAAATCTAACAACACAGCTGGCTGAAGAGGCACGCAGTTAACTGGCTTTTTCATTAGCTTTCAATGAAAGCACAGACAATACTGATACAGCGCAGTTGTCATCTTTATACGAGCTGTGAAGACGGACCTCTCTGTCACTGAGGAACTCTTGGATGTAGCTGCTATGCATGGGACAACAACAGGAAAGGACATTTTTGAGGCGGTGGAGAAGTCCATAAATAATATTAAATTACCCTGGGAAAAGTTGGTGGGGCTAACTACCGATGGCGCACCTGCAATGTGTGGAGAAAAGAAAGGCTTGGTTGGACTAACGAAGGAGAAAATGCTAAAAAGTGACTGCCACACACATCTGACTACCTATTATTGCATTATCCATCAAGAAGCTATGTGTGGTAAGGTTCTGGAAATGGATGATATAATGACCACAGTCATGAAAACAGTAAACTTTATACGGGCGTGTGGCCTGAATCACCGCCAGTTCCAGCTGTTTTTACAGGAGGTGGGTGCAGAGCATGGAGACATGCCATACCACACAGAAGTAAGGTGGCTGAGCAGGAGCACAGTCCTCAAACGATTTTTTGAGCTCAGGGAACACATCGCTCTTTTCATGCAAAGTAAAGGAAAGTCCTTGCCTGAACTGTCAGATCCAACCTGGCTTTGTGATTTTGCTATGATGTGTGATTTAACCGAGCATCTCGCCCAACTGAATCAGAGGCTGCAGGGATACAAACAAGTCATCACAAAGATGTCTGATATGATCACAGCATTCCAGCGTAAGCTTCTCTTATGGAAGTCCCAACTGGAACAGGACAATCTTGCCCACTTTCCTGTTTGTCAGAGCACCTCAGCCTCCTTTTCCGGTGCTTTTCCTTGTGCTTGGTTGGCTACCAAAGTGAGCCGGTTAATTAATGAGTTGGATTGGTGCTTCTCGGACTTCAGAGCACAGCACTCTGGTTTGACATCTTTGCCAATCCTTTCACAGCCAACATCAACAGTGCACCCCATCACCTTCAGATGGAGTTAATGGAGCTTCAAACCGATAGTGGCCTGAGAGCAAAGTTCCAGGATGTCGCGATAGAGGACTTTTACCATCTACTGCCCCCTGACTTGATGCCACAGCTCCGACTTCATGCTGCCCATGTTCTGTCCATGTTTGGGAGCACCTATCTGTGCGAACAGATGTTTTCAACAATGAATCTAAACAAGAACAAGCACAGATCACGCATCACCGATGACAACCTCCATGCTGTTTTGCGGATTGCTACAGCACAAGACATAAAACTAGACATTGACTCACTGACTAGGGGAAAACGGTCTCAGACATCTGGCCAGAAAACAAATAGGTGAGCAATTTTAAAACCTAAATTTCAAATATAGAATTATAGATAAATGTATTAAAAAACTGTTGAGTTTGTAATTTAACTGTTTTGCTTACAGTTTGTTTTGTGCTTGTTGTTATTTTCAGAACATGATTAATGCACGAGGATGGCATGTGATATGGTGTCTCAGGGTGAGGAAGGATCTATACTTCTACCAAGACTAAGTATCTTAATAAAAAATTCAGCCCGCGACTTAGCCTGTGTTTTAGATTTCAGCCCCTTATGTGATTGAGTTTGACACCCCTGACCTAGAGAATGCCACATCAAACCATACACACTTGGTCCCTCATCATAACGCAGCAAGGTCAGCCAATCTGCTCCAGCTAATCCATCCACTACTCAGTGCAGCTACACCTGACATAGCAAAATGCAGGCAGGTAAATGCTGCGACTGAAATACGTGGGAAACAAACAAACCAAACAACGGTCCATAATTAGTCATCCTTCATGGCTATTTGCTACTACACCCAGCCTTACCGAAACATTCCCAGTGACTATTGATACTGCCAGCTTCAGGGAGCGGAGTTAATGTTGTGTGAAAGGGTGGTGCGGATCTTAACCACTTCCTGGTTTAGATGTTTGAGTGTGGCTGAACTCGGTGTCCTGGGCACCAGTGAGCTATGTTCACTACCTCTGTGACAAAGATTTAATAGCCCACAGCATCGCTGCACATCTGAGGACAGAAGTGCACACCACCTATGAAGAATTCCTGAGGAAGATACAGCAGCATTGAAGTTAAAGGATATGACCAAGGACCAGAATCAAAGCCTGGAGCAATTCCAATGCAGAGGAAAGAATTTGGCAGAAGTGGAAACAACCAAAATGGTTGGTTGAAAATGAGGGCCTGATGCCCGCTGTCACCCAGTGCATTAATTCCCATAGTGAGTAAACAGCTCCAGGGCCCTCCCTTCGTTGGAAGCCATCGGGGACAACATCACCAAAAAAGCACTAGAGTAAAAGAGAACGAGTGAGCTTTCCAGATAAACACGTCCACTCACTCTACAAGAACAGAACAGTGCATTGTCCAACAGATCCTCCCACGGTGCCTGCACTGAAAATCTCTAGGAAGCACCACAAATGTGCATTGGAGCAAGTCACAGCAACACTGCGCCTTTAACAGGTGAAGCCTGCTTGGGTTGAGGTGGAGCAATGCATAGCAGGTTCCCAGGGTCTGTGCAGGGAACACACCTCTATTGTGGCCTGATTCCACCTCACTCTTTTGTTACTCCTGAGCTTTCCTGTTCATGGAAACAGCTCCTCTGGACACCACCCCAACTCCCAGTCAGCCCTCCTATTCACACACCCATAAGACACACGCTGAGCTATGGACAGCACCTGCTGCTGGCTGGCAGAGGCTGAGGGAGGGGTGAGGCACTGTGATGTCCCAAAGGGATTCCCCAGGGAGCACAGGGGCAGAGTTAAGGATGTGAGGGAGGGGTCACTTTAGCAGATCCTGGCTCGCCAGCATTTCAGCTCGGGGATTTACATCTCTCAATATGGATCGGTACAGGGCAGTGCAAAGCACCAGCAAGCCAAACCAAGTTTTTTCATGCTACTTTCCCTCTTTTGGGCATGGGGGTCGGGGAGGCAAGGTAGTGAAGAGGAATGTGTGAGAAGCAATGGTGGGAGGAAGCCTTTGGGTATTGAATAAGCAGAGAAATGCTGCTTAAAATCAGCCCTGGTTTTATAAAATGTTCCTCACTGGGCTGTAGGGCCACTATTAAATCACTAACACTGCAGCATAGATTAGATTATATGGTGTACCTCACCTCCCCAAATGGGCAGCAATAAGCGACGCAATGTTTCTGTGGACAACTGAGCTCCAGAAGTGCAGAGAATTTCTGGAGTTCTCCCTGAAGAAACTCCTTCTGTACCAGCTGAGTGTGGCATAGCAGAGGGCAGTCCAGTAGTTCACTGACAGTTTCGTATTCACGCCCGATGATTTTAGCTTTCGAGCAGCAGAAACTGGGCGTGTTACACTGTTGCTCCAGGGAAATCTATAAACAGCAGCTTTTAGTAGCCCTTAAGGGAACCCTTTGACGAAATGACTGAGGCTGACAGCAGAGGCTATGAAGCAGATTCAGAAACCCTTATCTGAGATCTCTCCACTGCGCTTAGTTCAAACACACAGGAGAGGTGGGCAGAGCCAGAGAGTAAGTGCATGACTGCCACCTTGTGTTGGACACAAGAACTGGAACTTTTTCTGGCAAGAGATCGTGAGCCTGTAGGCCTGCACAGGACACACAAGTCTACATGGGGAGGGTGCTTATTAGTGGGCTCTCTCTCATCTGTATTTAAACTTGAGTTCTTTTCTAAGCTTGGGGGAGTCCCAATAAAACCAATCTCAAGGGGGTGGCCAAGCCCCTTGTCCATGCAGTACATCAAGGAATGGTTAAAAGGCTTCCCAGCATGGCCCCAAGAGTCTGATGCTGAAACTAATAAAGAGGTTAAAACTCTTCATTTGCTTTTGTACTAAAGGTGGGGAAGGCGTCCTAAGCAGGGAATTCGTGGGAGGAGAAAATGCTCAGTTGCCTCCTTTAGAAGATTGGGAACACAGAGGGATCATTAGACCACCCATCATCTGAACATGACAGAAGGAACAAGATTTTCAACTGGCAGCATGCAATCTCATCAGCAGAGCAGCGGGAACCAAGCTTCCCTCCTGCTTTAGCAATCTGATTAAGGCAGTGAACTAAAGCTAAATCCTCACCTTCCAGTGACATCACCAAAGAGCCCACAGACTGGGCAGCCTGTTTGCCATTGTGACAGCACATTCTGTTCTGACACTTTGATAGTGTGATTAACACCAGAGGGCTCCGGGTACTGCAAGTTTGGTGTGGCTCAATGCACATGGAAGCCAGAGGCAGTAGAAGGGGAAAGAGCTGAAGGACAGAGGACAATAGTTTGAGACAAATTACAGAAGAGGAAGAGGGCAGAGCATGGAGTGCAGGACAGAGCATGGCTATTTTGTCTTTGAAGAAGCTCGCCAGATTTTATGCCAACAGGGGGCACAGAAGAGTCTTTAAATGTTGTGCATGATAGAGGCAAGCTGCTGAAAATGAAAGAGATGGGAGAAGTGAGGTTGGTGTGCCAAGGACAGAGAACAGGGATGAAAGAAGAAGGGGAAGATGAAGACACTGACATGGTCACTTCCGGAAGAGATGCTCAGCAGCAGCAGCAGCAACATTACTCTGAAGGAGAACAGAGAACTCTGAAGTACAAAAAGATAATGGACTAGAGAGTGAGGTGTCAAGATCAACAGAGACTCATAGCATGATAGGGCTGAAAAGGGCCTTGAGAGATCATCTAGACCAGCCCCCTGCACCAGGACCAAAATATGCCTAACCTACCCCAAGTTTGTCCATATTTCCTTAGTTTGTTTATTAGACTACCACGGGACTGTGTCAAAAACCTTACTAAAAATCAAAAGATACATCTACATCGCTAATGGTTCCAAGAATGATTCAGCTTGTTCCTTAAGTAGTCTATGGCGGGGTCTGACAAAATCCGGGAGCCAGGTCACCATAGCAACCAGTTTGTAGCCTGCCTCCTAGCTCTGCTGTGGAAATGCAACAGGGGATTGCCCTCTGGGAACAAAATTTAAATTGCTGGCGCCTAGCTGGGAGCCAATTTTGTCAAGCCCTGATCTAGGGTGAATTTCATCCGGCCCTGATGGCTTTAATAAGCTTAACTTATTTAAGTATTCTTTAACCTGTTCTTTCCCTATTTTAGCTCGTGTGCCTTCCCCTTTGTTGTTCATATTAATTTTGTTGAGTATCTGGTTACAATTAACCTTTTTCAAATACTGGCAAAAATAGGCAAAACAGGTACTAACCACCTTGATGTCCTCTGTTTTCAGCTCTGGTTAGTCACTTCAGAGGAACACACAACACCAATTTAAAGAGCTTGGCAGTAGCTAAGTGGGGAAAGATGGATAAGAGGCTACACACACAGGCTGGATACAAACACTGAGAAGAAGTTAGCATGATTCACAAGGATTGAGGAAGAAAGGAAGAAATAGTTTAGGCCAAGTATACGGAAGCATTGCCATCCTAACAGAAAAGTGAAGTGTGCTATGGAGTCATTTCCTGAACAGGGCCAAAAGTATCACCTGCTTAGAACCTGACCCACTGGCAGAATATCGAAACACACATTGCCAGACCTACTCCTCACGCCGGTGAAATGTGACAGGCATATAAGCTCTGCTAAGAGGGTCTCAACAGTATAAACAGACACTGATGGAGCCCAGACACTTATTATAGGTTTGTCTTTCAACACCCCCCAGCGCTGAAGGGATTTCCAGCCTCTCCTAGGCTATGTCTACACTTGTTAATTTAAGTCGACTTTGGGGGGACCCTACAAAGTCGACCTAGAACATCCACACTGGACGCCTAGGTCGACTTGTAGGGGCTAGGTGGACCTGGGACTGGTCCATGGTGCCAGGGGCTCAGCCTTTGCCCCATTGTACCTGGGCACAATGGGGCAAAGGGGGACAGGGACCCTGGCAGGGCATAGGGGCAGGGTGGGCAGGGCTCTGCCCTGCCCTGTGGGGGGGCATGCCAGGCTCTCCCTGTGCCACCCCCCCGGCAGGAAGGGCAGTGGGGGAGTCCTGGAGAGCCCTAAGTCGACTTAGAACTACTCCAGATCTACATTGGCTTAAGTTGACTTTCTAAAGTCGACTTAAGCCAAAAGTCGACTTAAAACGAGGTTTTACAAAGTCGACGTAATTTTGCTTAAGACGACTTAAGCAGCTTGCTTAAGTCGACTTAAGAAAAGTGTAGTGTAGACGCAGAGTAAATTAAGTCGACAAACAAGCTTAAGTCGACTTAATTTACAAGTGTAGACGCACCCCTGGATTTGGTAAACCTGCAAATGGCTGCATAGCTACTAGGAGAGTGTACAAAAGTTTGCCAGGTCTATGTGCACTTTGGGGATAAGAGATGCCTTGATGCTCACAATCAACATCAAGTAACAGGCTGCAGTTTCTCTTACAGCAGAGATGGAGACTGGCTTCAAGAGCTCCCTACTGTAGCCCCCATGGAGAAAAAAAACTAACTAGTGCCACAGGAAAAGGTACAATATCTATTCACATATGGAATATCTGCATACCACAGTGACCCAATTATGTGCACTCACTCTTCCACTTTTTATCCTGTTATCTTCTCTCAGGAAAGGAATGCAATGCTGCACTGGCCATGAGATGAGCTGCTCAATCTAATAGGTCTTTGCCAGCAATAGCTGCGATAGCTCAGGGTGGGAGGGGTTAAAATACGCCCTTGACTATGAGCAGAGGTTACAACACTTGGTCTCTGACCCCGAAGTCCCTTCCAATCTCAGATGAGCAGAGAGATGGAGTGAAGAAAATAAACTTTCCTCAAGAGACATGTTCCAAAGGGGTAGCCATGTTAGCAGAGTTTCCAGTCCAGTTCTTGGACTGACTCCCCCTGACAAAGTGGAATTTTCTCCCACAAAAGCTTGTGCAATAAATAAATAAATAAATAAATGTGTTAGTCTTTAAAAGTGCCACAGGACTCCTTGCTTGTTTTCCTCAAAAGACAGCACTCTTACTGCACTGGAGCCAGCTAAAAATTCACCATCTTTTCTTGCTGCAACTATAAGCAATTGGCATAAGCTCACAGCTCAGGCTATAGGACAACAAACAAAGGGGAGCAGAGCTAGGAAAGACTAAATTAAGATGAGTATAAGGAACTTGCTTTAGAGACTAAGGGAGAACAGAAGGAAAGACATGAGAAGTCTTTAGCTTGTCATACGAGTTAAAGGATAAATGAGCACAGGGTAGCTACACTCACCATGCCCAGGAAGATGCTTCAGACACAAAGGTCAGTGTGACAGACTGCAAGTGGAGAAGACTGGAGAGGTGGCAGAGCTACAGTACAAGCAGGAGTCCCGAGCAGTAAGCAGAAGGCAGCACTGCACAGAGTCCAGGAAATGAAATGCAGAACAGTGGGGAAACCAGAACATGCTGGAGGTAGAAACATGATCTAAGCTAGGCCTTGACAAATCTGCCGGACACCTAGGGGCCAGCCTAAAAACTCAGGAGCCTCTATGTATCCAGCAGAGAAGGAGCCCCCCACCACTGTGCCTCTTTTCAGCAGCAAGCCCCTCTCCAACTGCTGAAAAAAATCCACTGCCAGTGGCTCTTTCGACAGCACAGGGGGAACGGGAAGAGTCAGCAGTGCTCTTCCCCTCCAGCACCGTATTCATTGCCCCTCGGCCATCACCCCCCGCCAAAAGAGCTGCCAGCAACCGCTTTTTTTTTGGTGGCGGGGGTGTGTGTCTTTAGCACAACATGCTCGCCGCAGAAAGAACCCATCTCCACCACCACCAAAAAAAAAGCTGTTGCTTACAGCTCTTTCGGCAGCTGAGGAGGAAGGGGGCAGACACAGTGGAGCTGGAGAGAGAGCACTGCCATCTCTTCCTCTTCCCCCAATTGCACTGAAAGGGCCGCCAGCAGTGGGGGTTTTTGGCAGCGGGAGGGGGGTGGAAGCTTTGGTGGTTTTTCGGCCATGGGAGCCTGGTGCAGGGCCCTTTGCCCCAGAACTCTTAGGCACCAGGAGCAAAATCCTAGGCGCCATAGTGACCTCATGCCTAGGATTTGTCAAGGCCTGATCTAAGCAGCAAGCAATTTGGACTTAGGCAGAGGGTACAGTAGCCAAGGAAAGAAGGTAGAGGGTGTGATGCTGGCAAACTAGCTATCCTGTGTAGGACTCATGACAACTTAACAAGAGGCATTACAACTACTCTCAGGACAGATCAGAGAATGTTAATTAGGCTAGCAACTTCTAATCAATTTACTTGTATTGATAAAGAAATAAAGGAGAGATGCTAAATGGCGCATTTGTCTGTTTATCTATGTCCTGTTACAAGTAACCAAGTTAGCTTGTAGGTGACAAGTCCCTTTCATGCTTTTACATTACCTAGGCGACTGTGTTCAGTCAATCTTAAGATCAAGGATGGGAGACATTGAATGAAACTACTAATATTACCTGTATTGCCTTACCTACCCCATTGTACTGAATGACTGTTAATTGACTTATGTAAATCACTGTGTAACCCCTTTGGGGTTTAAGAGAGCGTGGTCCCATTAACCCTTTGCCCTGTAGGGGAGGCACTGATTATGCTGGGAGGAGAGAGTGCTATTTGGGGGGAGGGGATGAGAGGAGGGTGTGACTGAAGCTGCAGGAGGGAGGCTGCAGAAAAAGGCAGGGGAAGAGAGAAGCAGCAGAGGCCCTGCGGAGAAGGTGGAGAGAGACAGAGCGCTGACCGGAAACACCCAGGACAGGAGCCAGAGGACACTGGGCCAGGGAGCAGTTGCCCGAGGACAGACTGGAACTGGACCAGTGACACAGCTGCCCAGGGCTGCGGGGCCGTGAGTACGAGGCCTGGGACTTGGCCTGGGACTTAGGGGAGGCTCTAGGTAGTTAAGTGGGGAGGGCGTCGCTCTGTGGTTGCAGAGAGCGGCAGAAGGGGCACCGGAGGCTTTGCTGGGTACACTTGCTGGCGCTGAAGACAACCAGGAGCAACCAGGACTCAGCCCGGACTGGAACTGTGCTGGTATCACTGAACTCAGCACAGACGCTGTGCTCGCTCACTGTCTGCCCTCAGCCTGCAGCACCTCTGGGCCTGCAAGGCCCTGTGCTAATTGCTAGCCTGCTTTCCTACTGCCCCATCTCCCCTGTTGTTCTCTCCTTCCTCCCTCTGTAAATAAATCTTCCCCGTTCCATTGTTCACTGTGCTGTCCCAGCCTGCGTGTGTGATCACTCCGGGGGGTTTGGAACAGGTGCCCCTGGGGTGGAAGGGGACTGTCCCTGCTGCATTCTTGCGTGCACCTTTCCTTGGCCAGAGCTGCCTGCAGAGCAGACTCCACCTTGGCCACAAGGGCGTTACAACTGTAACTGGATTACCCATGTATGCCCAAGAAATAGAATGTTGACTTCAAAGTGATGGGTCAATGTGTGCTCAACAAAGAAGAATTCAGTCATATGCTGTGCTTGTAACTCTTGACAGCATCCAGAGTGGTAGCCAGCCGTGTTAGTCTAGTTTAGCAAAACAAAGCAAACAAGGAGGCCTGTGGCACTTTTAAAGACTAACAAAGATTTATCACAGGGGCTTTCGTGGGTAAGGTCCCACTTTGCCAGACATTAATCCATTTAATGTGCTACGTTAATTTTTTGAAACAGTAATTTTTAATCAGCTGTCATGTGGGACTAAGTTAAATGCATAACCAAAGTATAATATATTGACAGTTACTATTATCCACCATCTGACAAGACATTTTTTATAAGCCTATATTAAATTCTGCTATCATTGAATTCTTTGCTGATTCTATCCCATCAGTCTTTCCATGATTTTGTCCTGGACTGATGTTAGGTTAATCAGGACATCCATCTACCCTTTTTAAATAGTAGTACATTAGCGCCCCACCCCCAGCCCTGGAACTTCTTACATCACAATTTGTTTCTTTGCTGAGACTTAAAAAGTGTGCTCACCTGCAATGAACCGGAAGTTCCAGAGATAGTTTCCCATGGCAAACGTTATCAGCTTCTACAGAATTAAAGCTTTCATTTTTTTAATAATTTTTTTTTAAGCTTACAGTCATGAAGATCTTTCAATGCTATCCATGTGTAAATGATGCAGCATTATCTTCCCAAGTGTGCAGGCAGCCAGTGCCTCTCCTCTTGCTTACAACTTCATCAAGGTGAAATAAAGCAAGAATTAGCCACAGTCCTGGCAGCTGTGGAAGTCCTGAAGGAAGCAATGAAACCAACACCACTTGTCATCAGTTTCACTCTGTACTGCTGCATCTGAAAGCCATGCCCAGAGGCAAGTAATAGGGAACATCTAAAAGCAGAATGGGAGGAAGGAGACTAACCTCAAAGCAGCCAGAGAAGTAAACTAGTAGCTGCCCACCCTAATTCTGCATCAGAGGGGTCTGAGGTGGGAAGCAGCAGTGAGAATAAATGCGCTCTCACACTTGCAGCACCCAGAAGGACCTATGGGAGGGAGGATTCAAGTTTGCCAGGCACATACTAAATGGAAGTGGATATAAAAGAGTCAAACCCGGAGCAGCAATCCCAGTATCCTCCATCTTTCCAGGAGCTTTAATGGGGGAGCGAAGGAAGAAAGATAGGCTTCTGAACCAAGCACTTCCCATGAACAGTGGGGCCCCTATCTTTTAAAATGGTTTTCAGCAACCAAAGTTATTCCTCTGGCTCTTGCATTTGTCAACATTTGCCAAGCCTAACTGGACAGAGAGAGATAAAAGTAACACTAAAAAAAAAGAGAGTGCGCCTCCTCGGACTCCCCCACCACCTCATACTTTACGGTTCTGGTGTGGGATGGAAGACAAAGGAGTAGTGAGAGATAATATGGGGAGAAGAGAGCACACAGCACAGGGAGGCATGTACAGTGAGGGTGCCACAGAGAATCCCTCAAGAAGAAAAGAAACATGGGTGAACATGAAAAACCTACCTGACCCCTACTAGCTTGAGGACTAAGCCTACTTGCCTGGATAAAAATACCCTTGCTGCCATAGCCTGATCAAGGTCACAACCCCTGCAATTTAAAGTTACACCTGGGTATTGTTTGCTGCATAGTGTATTATGCTCACAGCTCAGCCAGTTCTAAACATTTCAAATATACTTCACTAATGAGCTGGTCAGACAAACATTAAATGAAAAATCTGACAAGTTTCTCTTACATTTATTGCATAATAAATCTATGAGTTAACATGATTTACCAGAGAGCCAGCTGAATGCCACAAAGCATTTACCGTGTGAATTACTCAACAGACACTGGGAAAGTCTATCAGATGATTTATTTGACAAATACCATTCAAAAAAAGCCCCACTTATTGCACCACCCTAGTTTTTCTGTTCTGCTTTTTCTTCTGAACTACACAGACCTTGAGGACAGAAGAAACCACTAGGGCAGTGGTTTACAAACTTTATTCTCAACACCCAGTCGAAAAGAATAATTTATGCCCACTACCCAACAATTACATCTTTGAGCAATGAATTCCAGTCTTTTGGGGGCAGAAGCAGGAGGTGCTGCAACCCAGTGCCTGAGGGTCTGCAACCGAGTACTGGGTCCCAACCCTAACTTTGAAAACCATTGCACTGGAGGCGACAGGGGGTCCACAGGATACAAAGGCTGTAGAGTTTTCCCCAGAAACTGGGATAAGGCAGGTCTTTTAGAAAGAGACCGAATCTCATTTTAAAGATGATGTAAGAGATGCCCACTCCCCCTGCTCACCTCCCCATCACAGGTATCATCCAGATGAGAAGCCAACTCTCATCACCTGGTGAGATTCCTTTCCGAGTGCTGCTTCTGGAGTCTGTTTAGGGGAATCTATGTATTGTATCAGTTTCCAACTACTTAGAGTCGGAATTTCACAGCAAACCTCTTCCCCTATTGCCCAAATAAACTGGCTGATACAGGGAAAATGCATTCTCTCCCCCACATTCTCCCACCCACCCCAAAAACTCCTGGCTGCTGCAAAAGGGGTTTCTCTCCCATTCTTCTGCCAACAAGTCCTCCATTTCTTATACATCCTCCCCAGCTTCACACCAAGCAGAGTGAAGCTGACCTGATGCTTACCAATTTCACAAAGTAAAGGTACAGTGTAGAAATGGAGAGTAAAAATTAAAATGCACACCATGCCTCAGATGATTCCAATACCTTTTCGATTGTAAATCCCAACTCCCTTCACTTCTGAGAGCCCTTTCGCTGAAAAAACCTCAACACACCCTCCACAGGAAAAGGTAGTCACAGAAACTCTTTAGGACAGACTCTCCTGCCACAGAAAGTGTGTATACAGCAAACATTTTTCTGTGTTAAATCCTAGGTGCTTAGTACTGCATAAAACTTCACATTTTTAACAAAGCCTTACCCATTTTTAACTTTCAGGATTCCTTTTTAAAGCTAAGGAATTCACATACAAGAGCTCTCCTTACTGGCAATTTAGGCTGCTAAATGCAATTCTGAACAAGATACATCAAAATCACATTAAAACCTAATCAAATCACAACTAAGGATACTGTAAATCAGGGCTTGACAAATCCCAGGCGCCAGGTCTCCATGGTGCCCAGAAATTTGACCATGGCACCATACTTAGGAAAGCAAATGCCCCCTGCACCTTTTAAAAAAAAAAAAAAAAGCAGCCACCAGCACAATACTTTCAACACTGCTGCGAAAGTGCCCTGGGCAGTGGCTTTTTTCAGTGGCGGGGGAAGGGGAGGGTCTTGCCACCAAAACTGATCGGCAGTGGGTGGCGTTCTGAAGTGCCCCAGCACACCTATGCGCCTTAGCTTTTGGGCTAGCTCCTAGCTGGGTGACATTTGTCAAGCCCTGCATCCAACAGGGATAATATTAACCTTAACATTTAAATCAGGCACAGATACAAATGAACGGAACTCCCACTAACTAGGGGCGAGAAACAGGAGTGAAGCATGTGAAATTCTGGAAAACAGATTTGGGAGACCAGGCCTAAAGAGCACTCAAGACTGTCAAATGTCAACATGAAGAGCAGTACATACTGTCAACTCAGAGAATGCTCTTTCCAGCTTTTGGGGCTTCACATGAACACAGGAATTGCCAGACTGGATACAACCAGTAGTTCATCTAATCCATTATTCTGCCTCCAACAGTGACCAATCCTTCCTCTGAAACAACAACCATCCAGCCAAAGACAGGTGGGAAAACTTACTCCCACAGAAAGATGGTTCTTAATTTCTCAGTTAGGCCTTGTCTACATAAGAAACTGTCCACAATAAACTATTCTGCACTAGTTCTGGAGTAGGTACAATGTTTTACATTTACACACTACCCAGTTCCAGAATACCCTCCCCATGCAGACAAGCCCTTCAATGCTGTTCATGCCCTGAACTATGTAGATTCACATCAATCCCAAAACATTCTGATTTGTTTTTTTAAAAAACTAATTACCATTAACTCCTCTGGACAGTCTCACTAGCCAGCTAAACATCCTGTGCTTTTAATCTCCTGTTAAACTCTTGGTCTCTGGTCTCCAGTAGCAGCAAATTCCAGCAGCTAATGGTGCAGGCAAGCATTTCCTATGGGGAATTATAAATTTGCTCCTTTCGGTTTCATTTGATGTTCTCTGGCTCTTGGATTAGGAGGATGACGGGTAGCGCCTGAGCCCCTCCTCGACCCCAACCGCCGCTAGAGAGGTGCAGACCACGCCCGCTTCCCCGGCCCTCTCCCAGCAGGGCCCCAATCCCTTCAGCCTGGACACTGCCCTGACTCAAAGCAGCCCTCACCCAGCCCCGAGCCCGCCACTCCGCCAGGCCCTGGGAGGGGCGGCCAGGCCTGCCCGCAGTGCTGGGAGGGAGCCCAGCTGGCTCAGGAACCAGCCCCAGTGCCCGGTTCGCCCACCCACCCGCTGTCAGCTCCGGCAGGCAGGCCCGAGCTCCCCGGGGCCTAGCCCATAACCGCCAGGGCGCAACTCTCGGGCCTGTCCCCGCCACCCGCTTCCCGGGAGCCCGCCGCTCCAGCAGTTCGGGACCCCGTGGCAGCAGCAGGACGGGCCGCGGCAAGACGAAGAGACGAGAGCCGGGCCAGGCCGGGGGCGGTTCTCACCCTCCAGGCTCTCGCACTGCACCAGGTTCACGTAGTCGCCCTGGCTCAGCACGCCCGCCTTGAAACCCCGCACCAGCCCCTCCAGGTAGCCGCTGTCCACGTTGAAGTAGAGCTCGGGGAAGGACGACATGGCCGCGGAGACCCGGCTCCCTCCCAGCCTAGACAGCAAGCGGCGTCGGTACGAGTCGCCTCACGTGACAGCCGCTGCGCTCACGTGACGGGATAGAAGGAAGTCTCGGACTCCCGGCATGCCCCGCGCTCGCCCCGCCTACTACCCCGTAGAGACCAGAACTGGAGAGAGTCGTTGGCCGAGGAGGCGATGGAGGGCGCGGCTCCGCAAAGGAGGGGCGTGGTCATCATTGGCCGGGGGGCAGGGATTAGCAAGGAGGCGTGGCCTCCGTTGGCCGGAGGGGGAGGGGAGGCAAAGAAGTGCGGGGTCGGTGGGAGGCGGGTTTGAGTGTTGCTGTCCTTGGTGTCGCTGGGTGGGGAGGGGGCGGGGGGTTTGGATGGATCATGTCTCAGACCTCGGACCAGGTGGCAGTGATATTAAAGCAAAGGGGAAATTTCCTTGCAGCCTCCCCCCATCGCCCTGCTCACTTTGCCTGTTTTGCATCAGTTGGTCCCCATTCTTTGCTTTGTAAGTGCTTTGAGGCAGGGACCTGACATTCGTAAGTACAGCACCGGCTACACTAGCTCCCATCCTGGAGGGCCTGCGGAGGCACTAACCATTAATGGAGCTATGCAGAAGGTGGAAATTCCAGCAAACAAGCAATTTCCAGATTTCAGAACAACCCAGCATCACTGGGAATGAAACACCAAATCCATAGCAACAGAAAATGCGAGTCAAAACATTGAGTGAGGAGATGTTTTGTTTCCGTGTGGAGTGGCTTTATATAACGTAATACAAAATTAACACGAAAAATGGTGTAAAAAAATGAAAATATTTTGTTCCAGAAATGTCCAAAGATGTTTCAATGTTGTTAGAACTTCTCCTGTTGCCCCTCACACCATTTTTTTCTCCAAAATTTTGGTGAGCGCGACATAGTTTCACAAAGCATTTCCATTTCAACAAAGCTGCCTTCTCCAATGGAAAACTGTTGTCCTGAAATGTTTCCAACCAGCTATAATAATATAATATAATTAATTAATTAATAATTAATTAATCATTAATAGACTTCCCTCCCACACTTAAGCCCTGTCTGTGCCACTATGAATGCACTCTGTTCTTTCCATTCCAAAGCTGGTCCTTTCTTAAGCCAACTGTGACTTCTTTGTGACTACACAAATGGGCAGTAGAATGAGAGATGCTACGTTCATTTTCACTTTTCATTTTAGCTTAGTCTATGCAAGAATACATTAGGCACATAAGTATTTGTCCTTGGCAGCATTGGCTTATGTCAGACCCATGCTAATGAAAATTGCAGGGGGAGGCAAGGAGAGAGATCTCTCATCAGGGCTAATCCTGGCACAGCATTTGTATCACTTGAACTATCATTTTAGAAACCAATGTACTTAAATTAGCTCAATCCCGTACTGTGGATACAGTCACACCAGTCAAAAGGTGCTTATATCAGCATCCTCACGTGGTATAATGAGTCCTGTTGATAGGCTGGTTATATGGCTCCTGGGGTAAGACGGAAGGGCTATGTCTACACTGGCAAGTAAATTCGAATTAAGGAGGCTTAATTCGAACTAGCTAAAGCCATGTCTACAGTAGGCTTTAGTTAGTTTGAATTAAGGGCTTCCTTAATTCGAACTAATAAATTTGAATAGGGTATTCGAACTAAGGGGTTAATTCAAACTAACTAGTTCAAATTAACCAATGTGGCAATGTTAATTTGAACTAATTGCTTAGTTCGAATTAACCGGCCATTGAAATGAATGGGGATCGCTAATTCGAACTAAGCAAGTGGTTGCTTAGTTCGAACAAACGTTCCACAATTTACTGTGTGCAATTCTGGTCTCTCATGTTTAAGACTGATGAATTCAAACTGTAATAGGTGCAGAGAAGGGCTACTAGGATGATCTGATGAATAGAAAAATCTTACTTATGAGAGGAGATTCAAAGAGCTTGACTTGTTTAACTTAGCCAACTAACTAATTCGAACTAATTTTAGAAAGTGTAGACATAGCCAAGGAGTTAATATACTTCCTGTTTTTAAGAAAGGGGGGAAAAGTGATCTGGGAAACTACAGTCCTATTAGTTTGACTTCAATTGTTTATAAGGTCTTGGAGCGCATTTTGAAAGGGAAAGTAGTTACAGACATACAGGGGAATGGTAATTGGGGTAAAAATCCAGCATGGTTTTACAAGTGGTAGATTGTGCCAGACCAAACTGATTGCCTTCTTTGAGATCATAACTGACTTTTTAGACAAAGGAAATGCAGTATATCTAATCTAGCTGGATTTCAGTAAGGCATTTGATACAGTTCCACATGGAAAATTATGAGTGAAGATGTGGATTAATATGAGAATTGAAAGGTGGATAAGGAAGAGGTTAAAGGGGTGACTACAGCAGGTTACACTGAAAGGTGAATGTCAGACTGGATGGAGGTTACTAGTGGAGTTCCTCAGGGATTGGTCTTAGAACCAATCTTACTTAACATTTTATTACTGACATAAAGTTGGGAGATACTGGCAATACCGAGGAGGACCAAAATATCATACAAGAAAATGTGGACAGTCTTGAAAACAGAAGTAAGAGCAATAGGATGACATTTTATTTTGCTAAGTGCAAGGTCATGCACTTAGGAACTAATAACAAGAATTCTTGCGATAAGCTGGGGACTTATCAGTTGGATATGACTGAAGAGGAGAAATACCAGGTGTGTTGGTTGATCACAGGATGCCCATGAGCCCCTACCAATGTGCTGACTATGAGCCACCAACTTGGCCATGAAAAAAGTGAATCCATCCAAGGATGCATCAGGTGAGATATTGTAGAGATAGGGAAGTGTTAGTAATGTTAGGCACTGTTGAGATCTCATCTGGAATATTGTGTGCAATTCTGGTCTCTCATGTTTAAGGCAGATGAATTCAAACTGTAATAGGTGCAGAGAAAGGCTACTAGGATGATCTGATGAATGGAAAAATCTTACTTATGAGAGGAGATTCAAAGAGCTTGACTTGTTTAACTTAGCCAAAGAGAGGGGAGAGATGACTTCTCTCTATAAATATATTAGAGGAATGAATATCAGGGAGGGAGAGGAGTTATTTAAGTTAAGAGCCAATGCTGGCACAAGAATAATTGGATATAAATTGGCCATCAACAAATTTCAACTTGAAATTAGGTGAAGGTTTCTAGCCATCAGAGGAGTGAAGTTCTGGAACAGCCTTCCAAGGGGAGCAGTGGGGACAAAAAACCTAAGTCGTTTCACGACTGAGCTTGATAAGTTTATGGTATGATGAGACTGCCTACAATCGCATGTAGCCGATCTGTGGTTGCTAGAAGAAAATATCTCGAGTGGCCGGTGATGGGGCACTAGATGGGGAGGGCTCTGTGTTAACTACAGGGAATTCTTTCCTAGGTGTCTGGCTGCTGGGTCTTGTCCACATGCTCATGGTTTAACTGATCAGCATATTTGGGGTCAGGAAGGAATTTTCCCCTGGATCAGATTGTAAGGGACTCTGGGGTTTTTGCCTTTCTCTGCAGCATGGGGAATAGATCACTTGTAGATGTAAACTAATGCAAATGGTGAAGTCTCTGTAACTTGGCATCTTTAAATCATGATTTGAGGACTTCAGTAACTCAGCCAAAGGTTATGGGTCTATTTCAGGAGGGGGTAGGTGATGTTCTATGGCCTGCAAAGTGCAGGAGGTCAGACTAGATGATCATGATGGCCCTTCTGACCTTAAAGGCTATGAGTCTATGAGCCCTATTGGTTTGCTCTACATCACCATTGCGGACTTATGGGGATTTTCTTGGGGTCACCTGATTTCAAACATTATTGTATGAGACCACCTGTGTGCCATGGAAGATTGCTGCTTCCCCCAAACTGGAACCACTTCTGCTTTCCAGCCACACCACTTTCAATGTGGGGAGAGCATGGCTGTGAAATTCCATAGAGTCCATGCCACAGGTGATCTGAGGGTAACAGAACACAGATGACATAGCTCTCAGCATTGTCACAGGTTGATAGCCCCTTCCTTCCGCAGCAGTCAGCTCTCTGAGATAGTACTCTCTAAATCAGACACTGGAAGGACTCTGTAAAGTGGGTCTTGGTAATGGACATGAAGATATTTGCTGTTTCCTGCTAAAGCAGAATACCCCTGTGAGAAACAAAGAAATAGCCAGGGATGGAACAACTGAACTTGGTGACAGGATCTACTAGTAGATTGTTTATTGGAACTGCAAAGGGAACATGGGCATAAGGAAAACCAGTTACTAACCCAAGGAGCAAAAAAAGGGAGTGGAGGGGAAAGAGCCAAAGCTAGTTCTTGCCACATGGGAAGGTGGCATTGATTTTCCTGCAATAGCAAAAGGCATTGAAGAAGCGGCAGTAGCAGGTGGCACAAGGATCGCAGCAGGGGAGCTGGTGCCCAAGGCAGGATTCCAGCAGGCGGACACATCTGCGTGGAGACCGCTCCTCTCGGCCCTGAGCCTCTAGTGCAGCAGACAACACCTGGAGGAGGGGCACAAGAAAAGGGTTTCATTCAGGACAAGCAAGCACGTGAGTGGTGAACCACACAGGGAAGAGCAGCATACTCTTGGGAGCCCTCCACCCAAGAACTCTGTGAACAAAGAGACTGCCCTGATATGATGATATTCATTTCCAAAGGGACTGAAATACACCTGCACCAGGGCACTCTGTCAGAGTATTGCCCCCCATCTCCAGGTGAGGGTACACAAACCTGGAGAGTCTGGGCTGAAAGTCCAAGGCCCCGTGTTCTGCACAGCAAAGTCCCTGGACTCTGGTGCTTCTGGTGACTTTCTGTGGTAGCATCAGATAATAGTGAGGTTTGTAATGAATTAACTGTGTAAACAGATAGTAGTGACCCAATCCATACAGTAGCCTCTGGACTGATTAACTTGCTCTTGATTTCAATTTATTTTACAATGTTCTCACAATTTAATTTTCAGTGCACTGTGGAGGTTCGTACTGAAAAACATTTCTCAGCAGCTGCTGGACACAGGACAGCAGGAGGTTTTGGCATCAGGGGATGTTAGGGACGGTTAGGGCTTGGGGCACAAGGAGAATACAACAAGCCATTTGCTGGATGTTTCTATTAAAATGATCAGCAGAGAAACGGTGAACTATAGTGACAATTCAACGATGATCTTTTGCTTTGGGACTGAACAGGACATAGAGCTGAATGGTGTAATTCACGCCACTCACAGCTCTTGGCTCAGGCACTCCACAGGCTCTGGCAGACAATTCAGCATCTGTTATGCTAGCATCCTGTTTAAGATTTTCTTCACAAGCATGAGAAGTAGAAATGAAATCTTAGCTTCTGGGGCACCAAAGTGCAGGCAGAGGTGATTTCCATAATAGTACTAAAAATGGTACCCACATACAGTGATGGGACCCAGGGATGCTACCAGACAGAGTACCTTAGATTTTCTAAAGAGCCTCAGGGAGTTAAGCAACCAAATCTCCTGGATTAGCCACTTGACCATGTACCCAGGGTCCAAGGCATGTTTGTAACCTCCCTGCTGCAGTTTCACTGCTGTTATTGGAACTAGCAAGATCAAAGCCAGCTTGGCTTCACGTGGTGCAGTCATAGATTTGAAGTTCAAAAGGGACCAATATAACATCTACTCTGACTTCCTGCACAATGCAGGCCACTGAACTTTACCCCACTCCTGTCATGTCTCCAATTGCAGTGCAGACATACCCTAAGGGCTTGTCTACACTTAAAACACTACAGTGGCGTAGTTGGAGTGCGGCAGTATAGGATGGGAGGGGTTCTTCCATGAGCACCAATAATCCACCTCCCGTAGAGGCAGCAGCTAGATGAACCAAGGGATTTTTCTGTTGCTCTCGCACGGTCTATGCTGGGGGTTAGGTCGCTGTAGCTACGTCCCTCGGGTGTGGGTTTTTAATCACACCCTTGAGAAAATAAGTATGCCAGTGTAAGTTCCCAGCATAGACCAGCCCTACCAGTGCCTCATCTTTGTTAATGGGAAAGGGCAATCCTCATAATTCTTGGTGGTGAAGACTGATGCAAAGAAATCATTTAGCTTCTCAGCAATGTTATGTTCATCTTTAATTGTTCCCCTTAACTCCTAAGGATCCAGCAGACCTGGAATCTCTTGCTGCTTGTTTTTGGACCCTTAACTATTTGCTCTTTAACTCCATTTTGGCCCATCTAATTTCCCCCTTATTGCCAGCTGTAATTTATGTTTCTGTTTATTGGCTTCTCTAGAGTCAGACATACAAATTTTTGAAGGATTTCAGTTTCAAATAGCCTGTAAAACCTGCCATTTAGACAGAATGCTTTACTCCTTGCCTTCCTATACCCCTCTTTTTTTCAGCACGGTGCATGTCTTCTGAGTCTCTGGTGTTGTTGGGGTTTTTTTTTAGTAACATCCATGTCACCTCAAGGGATTTTATCTCCTTTACTTTAGCTTTAGAGAATTTTTGCCTAGCTTCTTCCTTTCACTGAAATCCCCTTTCCTAAAATTTAGGGTTAGCATGTCATTGTCTGCTGTCCTACATGATCCAAAATATTAAACCTCATTATAGTGTGATCAGTGATATGTAATGGTTCAGTTATGGTCACTGTGCCGACTCTTGCCTCCTATAGAAGTTGGGAAAAACTTCTTTTTTCATGATCCAGAACTGCTTGTTTAACTAAAAGAATCATTTGAAGTGGAAATTGTTTCTCTAAACATTGTCTCCTTGGGCCCTTTCACCAGATCATATACAGGTAGCTGAAGTCCCCCATTACCATCATTTATGAGACTTTATACCACCTCTTTGATCATTGTGGCTATGTCTACACTTGCACTTTTAAGTCGACTTTAACTAAGTCGACTTAGTTAAGTCAACTTAGTGTGTCTACACTTAAAATTAAAGTCGACTTAAAGGGGAACTTACAAAGTCAACCTAGAGCATCCACACTGGATGCTCTAGGTCGACTTTGTGGGGCTGGGGGACCTTGGGCAGGTCCACGGTGGTGGGGGGGCACCCCCTGTGTGTAATGGGGCAAAGGGGGACAGGGACCCTGGCAGGGCAGAGCCCTGTGTGTGATGCTGTCTGGATTTAGGGAAGCATTTATGATATTATTTTCAATGGATATCTCATAAATGCTATAATCCATAGGAACTATGTCATGTTTGGTATCAATAGAAAGGTAGTAATTTGCTGGGAATGATTATATAGTTTATGTCTAGGAATTCTATTTCAATTAGAAGTTAGGAATTTGATGTTATATCCATACTTTAACTTATGTCATTCTGGAGGAATGCCTTAGACGGGAGAGTGTGAACAACCATTGTCTCCTTAATGTTTAGGAATTTTCCAGGTAGAATGGACCCAGGGAGTATACTGATGAGCCATTAAGGACATAAAGAATACAACCATTGTGCCCTTAATGGCTCATCAGTTTACTCCCTGGGACCATATCACCCAAGCTTAATTCGAACTAACTAAAGCCATGGCTACACTAGGCTTTAATTAGTTCGAATTAAGGGCTTCCTTAATTCGAACAAATAACTTCGACTAGGGTATTAGAAGTAAGAGTTAATTCGAACTCGTTAGTTCGAATTAACCTATGTGGCCATCTTAGTTCGAACTAATTTCTTAGTTCGAACTAACCGGCCCATTGAAATCAATGGAAATCGCTAAGTGCCATGAATAGCACTTGCTTAGTTCGAACTAATTTTAGTTAGTTTGAATTCATTCGAACTAACTAAAATTAGTTCAAATTAGTTAGTTTGAACTAACTAATTCAAACTAATTTTAGTAAGTGTAGACAAAGCCTATGAATCTGTGACCTGTCTCGGAGAGTACATCTAATCAGTGAGACAGAGTTAGTAACAAACCGCCCCCACCCGTCCCCAGGGTCATGACAAGTTACCTCTGGCTCCAGTACACTGGCTTCCTGCATGAGGTCCTCATCAGCTACACGGAGCTCCATAGCCATCCTGTCAAAGCCAGTCCTTGGTCGAGGTCCTGTGGAACACAGACAGAGTGAGGGACACTGCCTCTTGGCTCTTGGGTACTGACTGAGTCTAAGGTTTAAACATAACACCCCCTCCCCTTCCCCCCCCCCCCCCCCCGCCACACACACACACACCTCTTTACAATCCAGAGTGAAGGGAGAGATTACTTGTCAAAATGTAATTAAACAATGAGGTGCTTGGGGGAGCGAGGGGGGGCAAGGGACTCACCAATCTGAGACATGTAAATACACACAGAACGGCCCCGATCTGCACACCTCCTTTACTTAATGCCCCAGGCTGAGTCCTGGCATAAAGAAGCCTCTGAGATCTTTTCCTGTGTTGGTTGGGAGCCTGTGGCACTCCTCTTGACCAGCATCTCAGAATCCAGGTTTGGAACTGACAGATCCAAACCAGGGAGAAAGAACCCAATATTGTTACATTTCTATAGTCAGTCACAGTCACAGAGAGGAGGAGGTCCTCTACGGTAGAAGGGGATCTTCATCACTGCCCAGTGCTTCCCACAGCCACAGATCCCTGTGCACGGAGGATGGGAGGTCTTGCAAGGCAGTCAGGTCTAGATGATAACTTACCATAAGTTGGCAGAGCCAGCCAGGTATCAAGTTGCAAGTCTGAGTGTAGCTATGCTAATTTGAGGATACAATGTTGCCATGGAAATGACTCCGCTTGTGAGGGATGCTGTGGGACTGACTGTCTTCCTACCCTGGAGTGGGACATGCCCCTCACTGGGGCAGGAATGGAGGGTAAGCCCTCGAGGGGAAGCTGTGTGCTCCTAGGACAAGGGGTTGCAATTCTCTTTAAATGTTTTCTTTTCTCACAGACTCATAGACCTTACGGTCAGAAGGGACCACCATGACCATCTAGTCTGACCTGCTTGTGAACTGGGACAGCAGCAGCATCGCTTGTGGTCTCTGCAGTCACCCCCCTGTGGAGATAGGGCAGCCTGTGGGAGGGAAACACTCACCTGTAAGCCCCATGGGCACCTCCTTGATTTTCTGCAGAAGGCTAGGGTAGCCAGACCTCTCTGCCCCATCCAGGCTAGGGTGCATCTCTTGCAGGTGACTGCTGCTGAGGTCCGAGGTGAGGATGGCCTGAATTCCCTGCAGCACCCCCCAACACAGCAACAGTATGTTCAGCATGATTCCTCGGAGCCTGCCCAGCAGGAAGAAGATCAGGGTCTGGTTGCAAAGGCCGAAGTTCAAACGTCCCCTCTGCAGGCTGAATGACATGATGTGGATTAAACATGAGTGCCATCCCCTGGGGAGCGGGTCACTGAATTGATCATCTCAGTGTGCTGAGGAGAAAGGGAATTGGGCTGTCTGTCTGCACTGCAAACAGGCAAGGCCTAGAGTCTCCCAACATGTTTATCCCCTTGAATATAAGGAGAAGAGTCGGAGCTAGATTGTTCAGCGACCCTGGAAGGGACTTGATACAGCACCTGTTCTCAGCGGTGACAACTCTCCGAATTTCACCACGAGTCTCATGGTCTTTGGGGCATTTCTTAAAGCCCCAGCTGCTGGAGTCAGCTGATGGCATGAAAAGCTTAGCTTTCATTCAAAAAAACAAACAAAAAAGGAAGCTTCCAGCCTTTCTGGTGGCAAAGAGCTTGGAACCTTGAAGCAACTTCCCTTAAAGTCTCAGAAACTAGAAGACAGATAAAAAGAACCTAGCTGGTGTTTTCCAGCCTAGCTTCGGACACATCTCTTTCCAGGAGCAGGCTGTGGGGTAGGGCAGGGAGGACTATGGGGCAGGCTGAGGGGTGGAGCCAGGTGTGGCAAAGCATGAGTGGACCAACTAACCAACTGTGAATTACGCTGATCCTGGGGCAGTGCAGCTCCCATTAGGTCCTAGAGTGAGACTGGCCTGGGTCAGGCCCCGTCACAGAGTACCTGAGGCCTCCGGAGCTCAGCCCTGGCATAAATGACAGCAGCAGAGTGGGGATATGGGACCCCGCTGCAACCATCACAGCTCTTGGAGCTGTCAGGGAGGAGCGTATTACATGCCAAATTCCCCCACTCTCCTCAGGAAGGGATGCAAGACCCAGGATCTTCACTCTAAGAGCTGGCTAGAGACCCTCAGTAGGGGTAGTGCCAGGGTTTTAGTTAGACTCCAGGGCCTTGAAGTACCATATGGAGATGCCACATGGGGAGCTGTCACAGCAGACTGGTGAGTGCCCAACAGGGTTCTGTGACACAAGGCATCAGTGTAACAGAGGAGAAAGAAATACAAAGGTAAAGAGAGCCTCCAGCAAACCAGGGGCGGGATCAGTTTGGTGGAGGAGAGTCTGAAATGGCTGTGAGAGGTGGAACTGCTTTTTAAAACTCCATCTTTAACCAGAAAATGAAATAACTGTTACAAATAACCTATGATGAACTGCAGGTTCAGACTGAATATTTGGAAAATCTGCATATTAGCCATCATTAGTCACAGATTTTAATGTACCAAAAGAACTGGTTAATGAGCCACTGAAGCCGTGGAACCTAGGGTAAATTACCAGAACAACGGAATGAAGCAAATGTGGCAGCAATTAGTAAAACAGAACCGAAATGAAGTTCTGAATGTTCCTGCCCTTTCAGTCTAACTGCTATGGCTAGGAAAATACTCACTGGAACCACTGCAAGAAAAAAAGCTGTAAATACATGTCCCAGGATGTACATCTGTGCACACCTAGGGCATGATCTGTGTAACTTTTCTGTACACTTTTGCAATGTAATTGTGTGATTTGATACTAAATGTGCCCTGCAGGGTTCCCTTGTGAATGCTTGTAACATATTCTACATAATTACCATAGTGCCATGTTTCCTACAGCAACATGTGTGTACAGGTGTGACACATGATACAGGGTTCAGACTCTCCAGATTATCTCTAGTACAGAGGCTGGAGAATTACATGACAAAGGGAATGCAAATGCCCTCCTTGGCTCAGGTAGAAGTAAAGAGAATCACACTGCAGCACAGAGAGGGAGGGACTGACAGAGTTTAAAAAACAAAGACACAGACAGTTTGGGGGAGAAGTGGCAGCCTTTTGCCTGGGAGACTTCAACTTGCAACTTTCTCTAACTTTCAAGCAAGATCTGGGCTCTGCCTTGTAAGAGGCAGAGAATGGCTGTAAAACACTGAACACCTTGCACATAATCTTGGACTATGAGATCAGTTTAGGTAGAGATGTTAGATTAGTATGCGGTTTACACCTTTTATTTGATAGTGGGCACTCCTGACTCATTTATATTATGATTCTGCCTTGATTTGCTATATTCTCTCTTGAAATCGTACTCTGATGAATAAACTAGTATTTGTTTTATCTAAAGCTGTGTGGTCTTTAGAGGGGGTGGATGCGGAAGGCTGGACACAATCCACTTCTTTGTTAAATGGATGGATTTGAGACTATGGTGATTGGGAGTGGGTCCCAATCCCTGTAAGACAGTGGGTCCCGGTGTGGTATCTGGGCCTCGGGCTGCTTGCTTGGGGACCACCTCATAGGTGCTTAGTGAGTGCACCCACACTGCCTGGGACTGATCACACAGAAGGCCATGGTGTAATGACTCAGGAGTGAGTGGTCACCTGGCTAAGTGGAGTGAATCAGGGTTCACGAGTGGAGTTAGGGGGGTTTCAGTGGCACACCAGACCAGATCTGGGAAGCAGCCTCTCACAAAACATCAGGCCAAGTTCTCTGCGCCTAATGCAATCCCGATTTAGGTAAATGTCCCCTTGTAGGCAGTGACAACAGCAGATCTAGGAACAATGCCCTGCAGGGCTTGTAAAGAACAGAAAGCCAGGCAGACTTGGCTGATTTTAATTTTTAAAGTTTCCATACTTGGTCAGGAGCAGTGTCTGTCCCACAGAACACAGTCAGCACTGTAACAATCATCGGTACCAATCTTGCAAAGGAGAGATCAGCCCACCAGTGACATTTCTGGAGGACTCTGAAGCCCTAGAATCCTAAAATTCTATGGTCTAAGAATAACTTTACACACAAGAATAGTCCCGCTGGGACCGTTATCATGTACAAAGTCACTTCAGTGCTCAAATGTTGGCAATTAAACAGCACAGAGACAAAAATTCCAGTGAGGACAGAGACATGACAGCTGGCGACCTACCAGAATTAGGGACAGAGGAAGGAAATAATATGAGATTCAGTCTGGAAAAAATAAAAATTAGGGAAAATGAGTCCAAAATATAGATATTTGGGGGGAGGACCAAATGTGGAGAGCTGTCATTCGACAGACAGCTAGTGCTGAGAGGGAGGCAAAACTGGATAGGAGGACACAGCGGGGCTCACCGGATACAAGTTCACAATCCAGTATGGCTGCAAAAATAGATTTGTGTGGTTTCAGGTGGCACACAGAGGAGAAAAAGGAGAGAGTCTCTTTTGCGCATGGACTGGCTGAGACCCCCCTTGGAATATGGGACCTCATTCCCCACACCACCTACCTCACATCATCCCTGATTCCCCACGACTCGCCCTTCACCTACTCTCTGATTCCCTGTGCCCTGCCTTTCATGTCGTCCCTGATTTCTTGCTGCCTGCTCCTCCGTCATTCACAATTCCCTACAACCCACCCCTCACAACACCCCCAATTCCCACTGGCCCACTCCTTCTGTCATCCCCAGTTCCCTCTCACATCATCTCTGATTCCCTGGGCCCACCCCTCACATCATCCCTGCAGCCCTGCCATCGCTTTGTCCCCCATTTTCCATGGCTTGCCCCTCACAACACCCCTGATTGCCCACACTCCATCCCCTCACTTTGTCCTTGATTCCCCACAGTGTGCCTCTCATGTCCTCCCCAATTCCCCATGGCCCACCCTCACATCATACCCAATTCCCAACCGCCTGTCCCTCACAACATCCCCGATTCCCTGCAGCCCCTCCCCCCATCATTCCTGAGTCCCCATGACCCATCCCTCACATGGCCACTTAGAATGGGGCCAGGCAGCTTAAAAGGCTCCCGCCTGATTCACTCTGTGCAGATGAGGCTAGTGTGTCTTAGTGTCATAAACAATGTGGAGAAAGGTCTGAAGGGACCAAACCAGTGATGAGGGGTCTGCAGGGATTTATGTAAAAAGGACCCCAAGTAGCTATCAGCTGTGTAGGTTACTGACAGCTAGGGATGGGAAGTGTTTCCTGCCTGGGTGGTCAGCCTAGGGCTGGAGGAGGAATTTCTAACATACCCTGTGGATGAAGTGAGGAAAGATACTAGGAGAATGACAAGGAGGGAGGCTTGTGCTACACTTGGGAGAAACGGGATGGAATGAAGGTGAACAAAATGGACACTGACCATGAGAAAACCTGAATACAGGGCATTGTACTGAGCTGTTGAATCATCTCTTCAGGGAAGCAATGGAAGTCCAGTTGCCTGGCATATTTAAAATAAAACCAGGCAAAGCCCCCCTCCTTCTCCTTCCATCTCCATCCCCCACCTGCAGGTGCATCTAGAATAATAGAATAATAGGGTTGGAAGGGACCTCACGAGGTCATCTAGTCCAACCCCCTGCTAAAAGCAGGACCACTCCCACTAAATCACCCCAGCCAGGGTTTTGTCTAACCGGGCCTTTAAAATCTCCAAAGATGGAGATTTGACTACCTCCCTAGATAGCCCATTCCAATGCTTCACCACCCTCCTAGTGAGCAAGTTTTTCCTAATATCCAACCTTGACCTCCCCAGCTGTTGTTTGAAACCATTGCTCCTTGTTCTGTCCTCTATTACCATCGAGAACAGCCTAGCTCCCTCCTCTTTGGAGCACGCCTTCAAGTAGTTGAAGGTTGCTATCAAATCCCCCCCTCAGTCTTCTCTTCTGCAGACTAAATAAGCCTAGTTCTTTCAGTCTGTCCTCATAAGTCATGTGCCCCAGCCCTCTAATCATTTTTGTTGGCCACCACTGGACTCTTTCTAATTTGTCCACATCCTTTCTGTAGTGGGGAGCCCAAAACTGGACACAGTATTCCAGATGCGGCCTCACCAGTGTCGAATAGAGGGGAATTATCACATCCCTCAATCTGCTGGCAACACTCCTACTGATGCAGCCTAATATGCCATTGGCCTTTTTGGCAACAAGGGCACACTGTTGGCTCATATTCATCTTCCCGTCCACCATAACCCCCAGGTCCTTTTCTACAGCGCTCCTACTTAGACAATCGGTCCCCAGCCTGTAGCAGTGCATGGGATTTTTCCGTCCTAAGTGCAGGACTTTGCACTTGTCTTTGTTGAACCTCATGAGGTTTCTTTCGGCCCAGTGTTCCAATTTGTCCAAGTCTCCCTGGATCCTGTCCCTGCTCTCCAGGGTATCTACCATTCCCCCCAGCTTGGTGTCATCCGCGAACTTACTACGCACGCAGTCTATCCCATCATCAAGATCATTAATGAAGATGTTGAATAGAACCAGCCCCAGGACCAACCCCTGGGGCACTCCACTGTGATTTGGAGCAAGGGCTCTTTGAGGCAGGAACTGGCTTTTCTCTGTGTGTCTGTGCTGCACCCAGCGCTATGGGCTCCAGTGCCAGGGCTGGTCCCTTTGGGCGCTACCGCAATGCAAAGGGAACTCTACACAGTCCATTGGGCAGCACATTCCTGGGCTGGTCTCTGGAAGGATTAAAGGACCCCAGGCAGAGCCATCCCACCTCTGCATCCAAATGTCACAGAACTAAGGCCAAGTCTGATCGTGGCAAATTTGCCGCCATCAGTTCAATCTTTCTGGTTCAATTGAGCGGTCAATGAAGACCCGCTCAATTGATCCAGAATTCAACTCAGTAAGTCCAACTGCTGAAGAGTAGTGCTGAGTCGAGGGGACGCCATTTCCCTTCAAGTCATTGCAGTGGAAACACAGAAGTAAGTGGGCATTAGAAAGTCAAAGGGAGATACACAAGTTATTTTATGTAGCTTGGATATCTCCTTTCAACTGCTGCCAAATATGGCAGTGAGTGTACACCAGGCCTAATTCTCCATTGTGGTGACTGATCAGGGTGGTTTTAAAAGCTGTGTAATCAGCACTGGTATGTCAATCAGTTGGAGCCCCTAGCCCTCTACAGTCCAGCTGCCTGAGAACAAATTAATCTCTTCACTTGTAATGTTTCCATTCCCAACAGTGGTTCCTCACCCTATTCATTGTAGATCTCCCAGAGCCCTGAAATGTTTCTAGGAAGCCTCCACGCTAGGGACAGTCTGTGTAAAGTCACCATCAGAGACCGGCACGCAAACCCTGCGAAATCCGAGTGTAACTCCACCACTCCCCACCCAACACAATCACCATGCATTTGCCTACACCCTCACACATCATTGTCACAAGCCACAAACTCTGTACATAGGACAACACCGCCTTTTTAGCACAGCCCCCGGGGCTTACCGCACTCCGCTCAGCTGATCTCTCTGCAAAAGACGCTGTGCCTTTGTGTTGAGGTTAGTTGAGTGGGGTTTATATTGGCTTTCTGTAATTAAGCACTCCAGTCATGTGACTGTGCTAACTCCCAGATAGGTGGGCTTCTCCGTAAATAGATCTATATCTATAACCTTCTACGGCTGGTGGAGAGGAGAGAATTATATACTTCCTTCACTGCACCCTACTGAGCTCTGGCTCCAAGGAAGGCAACTGGCTCTCTCACTGCCGTACTCATCAAACTCAATCACAGACTCACACTGACTCCATCATGCCCATTCAGGTGCCAGGTGCTGCCGTATATGGATGTGGTGCTGTCTCAGAAACATGGTCCACACAGTACCACCAGCAGGCACTAGCCCTGCCACGACCCTGCTGGGAATTGTGTATTTGTTTCTGGGCACCATGTTGCCAGAAATATCAGGTCCCCAGAGAGAGTGAAGAAAAAAGGAACAGAAATGGGCAGTGGGAGGGTACATCTAAAGAGCTAAGAGACAGACCCTCAACTGCTATAATTAGTGGTGTTCCTCTTATACCAACGGTGACTGGCCCCATTGACTACAAAGGAGAGACCTCAATTTGCACCAGCTAGAGATCTGGCACTTAGACTAATAGACGTTAATGCCAGAAGAAACCATTGTTATCACTGAGTCTGCATGTTGGCCACTGACCCTCACCCACCCATTCCTGTAATAGAACCACAACCTCTGGCTGAGTTACTGAAGTCCTCAAATCTTCAAGTTACAGAGAATCCACCATTTAGTCTACTTCATACTGGCAAGTGACACTTCCCCCATGCTGAAGGGGGTGCAAAATGGCCAGCGTCTCTGGCATCTGAGCTGGTGGGAAGTACCTTCCCAATCCAAACTATGGGAATTAGTTAGACCCTTAGGCTACGTCTACACTTGTTAAGTTAAGTCAACTTAACAGAGCCTGTAGTGTAGACATACCTGTCTACAGTGGCTTTAAGAGGTGGTGTTGTTAAGTCGACTTAAGGAAGCTCTTAAGTCGACTTAACAAGCGCTCAGTGTGGATGCAGAGTTCTGTAGGTCGACTTAAGCGTCTTTAGGTCGACCTAAGGCGTCATTGTAGACGCACCCTTAGTATATAGGCAGGACACAGAGGCCTGGGAAAAGATTCTCTGCAGTAACTCAGAGCCTTCCCCATGTAGTGTCCCATTTCTGGCCTTCAGAGATATTTGCTACTTGCAGTCTCAGATCAGCTTCAGGTCATTGTAAGCAGTCTTATCATACCATCCCCTGCATAACCTATTCAAGCACAGTCTTGAAACCATTTAGGATTTTTGCCCATCCTACTCTGCTTGGAAGGCTGTTCCAGAGCTTCACTTCTCTCACAGTTAGAAACCTTCATCTAATTTCAAGCCTAAACTTGTTGATGGCCAATTTATATCTATTTGTTCTTGTGCCAGAATTGGTGTTTAACTTTAATAACTTATCTCCCTCCCTGGTGTTTATCCTTCTGAAGTATAGAGGGCAATCATGTCTCCCCTCAGCCTTCATTTTGTTGGGCTACACAAGCCAAGCTCTTTGAGTCTCCTCTCATATGGTAGGTTCTTCATTTCTCTGATCATCCTGGTCATCCTTCTCTGCACTTGTTCCAGTTTGTCTTTAATTAATTTCATCTTGTTGATGTCAGACCAATGCTTCAATTTGTCATGGTCATTTTGAATTCTGACCCTTTCCTCCAAAGCACAGTTTGATGTAATTCACAAATTTTATAAGCATGCTCTGCATTCCATTATCCAAGTCATTAATGAAAATATTGGCTAGTGCCAGACCCAAGACTGATCCCTGTGGGACCCCACTGGATTCATCCTCCCCATCTGACATGGAACCATTGGAAATTATTCTTTGTGTTCAATCATTCCACCAGGTGGGTCTGTCTCTTAGCTCTTTAGATGTACCCTCCCACTGCGTTCACCTCATAGGAATTGCATCTAGCACACATTCCCCTAGTTTGCTTATGAGAATGTCGTGTGAGACTGTCAAAAGTCTTACTAAACATCACAGTATATCCATGTAACCCCAGGCCTGAGGCATAGCTGCAGCCTTATCCCCTTTCCTCCTCAGGGGTCTGGGTCCTGTGTTGACCTACAACAGCACCTGGTGCTCCACCCAAGGAAACCCCTCCTAGTGCACAGAACACAAAGGGCTTGTCCCTTGTGAAAATATTTAACATACACTCTCATACAGAGGAATATAAGGTGGAGCACACATGAATAAAGCAGGGATGATTTGAGGTAAGGTCAGCACAACTCTATTCAACACCTTTATCAATGATCTAGAAGAAAATATAAAATCCCTGTTAGTAAAGTTTGTAGATGACATCAAAACAGGTGGAGCAGTAAATAATGATAAAGAATAGGTCTGCTCAACAGAGCAATCTGAATCATTTGATAAACTGGGTTTATTCCCAAAATATGAGTTTTGATACTGCCAAATGCAAGGTCATACATCTAAGAGCAAAGAATGTAGTTCAGTCACACATACAGGATGGGGCAATATATTCTGTCAGGCAATACAGCAACTCTGACAAAGTCTAAAAGGGGTACAGAACCACCTAAAAATTAGTTCTGAAGATGACCCTGTAGTTGTAATAGAAAGTAAAAGCCTAAAACTTAAGGCTAATATAAGAGGCCAAAATTAAGGCCTGAAGCCTGAAAAACTAGGCCAAAATACAAACCCCAAACCACAGTATGATCAAAAATGTAAAAAAGTACAAAGTCTATAAAAAGTCATAAAAACTAGCTACAATTCAAATGCACCTGGTATTCTACTACTTCAAATATTATAAATAGAAAGTACTGAGACATCAAGGCAGTAGCACTAAATAACGAAAACAATTAAACCTTGTCAATGTCATAACAATATAATACATTAAAATGTTTTGGTAGAATCTCCCATACATGGAGCTGGGTAGGACTAGATGCCATCAGAGAGTGGCAATTACCTGTGTAAGAGGGGGCAAAGCAAAATCTGCCCATAAAAATGTATAAAAATAAAGGGCAAAGGGAATTGCTTTCCAGGCCTAGGAAATGGTCATGCTGCCAAACTATGCCTTTCCGTTGCCTCAGGGCACACATATGTTAAGTATACTTGCAAGTTTATAAGTTGTACTTTTCATAGTGCTTCTCTGCAATGAATCGTGCTCAAGTGCCTTTGTTCTCAATGGATCCATAGTCGTGTCAATTCATTCTGTCGTAAAGGAGTGTCTTCAGTAATTGCAGATACGGGGAGCTCACACACGCAGCCACTAGTTAGCCACCCATCAGCCATTCGCCTAATTAACAACCAACTAACAGTAGTTAAGAGAATAAATACAATTTTTGCATGTATTAGCAGAGAATGAATGCAATTTTGGCATGTATTAACAGAGGATATCAAGTGGGAGTCGGGCAGTAGTGTTACCTCTGTACACAGCATTGGGGAGACTGTTACTGAAAAGTGTCTCCACTTTGGGTGTCCACAGTTCAAAAAGGATGTTAAGAACCAGCAAGGGTTCAGGGAAGACCTACAAAAATGATCCAACGTTTAGAGAGGGAGGTAAGATGTTTCATCTGTTTAGTTTGTGTAATAGAAATTTAAGAGGTAGCTTGATCACAAAAACAACAAAAGTCTTGTGGCACCTTAAAGACTAACAAATTTATTTCATCAGATGCAGCCCACGAAAACTTAGGCCTGAAGAAATGTGTTAGTCTTTAAGGTGCCACAGGACTAACATGGCTACCCCCTGGAACTTGATCAGAGTGTACTGGTACCTACACACAGAGAAGATTTCTGATGGCAGAGGGCTCTCCAATCTAGCAGACAAAGGCAGAATGAGAGCTGTGGCTGGAAACGAATGCCAGACAAATTCAAACTGGAAATAGGGGGCAAAGTTTTAAGAGTAAAAGGAATGAACCTTTAGAACATGTGAGCTGGGACACAGAAGGTTCTACATTATGTGAAGTCTTTTAAAATCAAGATTAAATCTCTCTCTCTATAGAATCTGCAGTGCAGGAACCACTGGATGAAACTGTTGGGCCTGGATTATGTTGGAGTTGGTCTAGAGGGGTCCATTGTGTCTTAACATCTATGTAACTATTGTTAAAAATTAGTCAGCTGAATTCCTTCAGTGGCTTGGAAAATCTCAGCCAGCACTGCTCAGTTTGCTGCAATGAGTTCCAGAGGGGATGTGGACTTCACTACATACAGAACTAAATCCCAGGCAGGGCAGAAAACTGATAGGCTATGTCTACACTTACTAAAATTAGTTTGAATTAGTTAGAAAAAATTAGTTCGAACTAAGCAAGTGCCATTCATGGCACTTGCTTAGTTCGAATTAGCGATCTCCATTGATTTCAATGGGCCGGTTAGTTCGAACTAAGAAATTAGTTCGAACTAACATGGCCACATTGGTTAATTCGAACTAGTTAGCTCAAATTAACCCTTACTTCTAATACCCTATTCGAAGTTATTAGTTTGAATTAAGGAAGCCTTTAATTCGAACTAATAAAAGCCTAGTGTAGCCATGGCTTTAGTTCGAATTAAG
Organism: Pelusios castaneus; assembly: GCA_007922175.1. Classification (NCBI taxonomy): domain Eukaryota; kingdom Metazoa; phylum Chordata; order Testudines; family Pelomedusidae; genus Pelusios; species Pelusios castaneus. The sequence goes on from ML686049.1 coordinate 1,957,884, forward strand.
CTTCCTTAATTCGAACTAACTTGCCAGTGTGGACATAGCCATAGAGTCTATAGTGAGTGACTATCTTCCTTGATTTTAAGGAGGAGAGATTCCCTGCATCAGGATGGAGGCTATCCTGCTCCGCTGTAGCAACCAGGTGAGGTGCCAGAACAGCTGTTTCCATGAGGAAAGAGACTATTCAGGAGGTAGATAGGAAAAGTAAAGGCTCTGTTCCCACGAGGGAGGAGGAACCTTTGGAAACCCCACGTACCCACAGGAAAGTCCTGGCCACCTAAGTGCATATTCTCCCCATACAAGCCCCAGTTGCTGGGCCTGCTAGTGTCTGTGGGGAGCAGGATGGGCAGCTCCCCAAGGCGAGAATTGCTGGTAGACTCTGGCCTGTGCATGCTGGGGCCCACCCCACGTGATCTGGCCTTAACAACCAGCATTGGTCTCAGCCAGGCCCTTGGGAAGCTGGGCCCTAGTGCTGCTAGCAGGTGGTGTAAGGGGTTAGAGCTGGGTGTGGTCTGTGTATCCTGCTGCCACCTCAGATCCTGTTGGCTCATTATCTCACCCTGCCACTGCTTTATCGTGTCATTTCCCAGAGCACTCAGTCCCGGCTAAGTTCTCGTTTCCCCATAG